>LOEQ01003274.1:21780-40719 GCA_001685075.1 Bramus lutescens | reverse complement strand
AAGGAAGGAAGGAAGGAAGGAAGGAAGGAAGGAAGGAAAGGAAAGGAGGGAGAACAAGAGAGAGAATGAGAAAGGAATGAAAGAAATAAGGAAAGAAGAAAAAGAAAGGAAGGAAAAACATAGGGAGGGAGAGAGGGGGGAAGGGGAGAAAGGAAGAAAGAAAGAGTAAGCCAGACACAGGAGCAAGCAGGTCTCTGAGTTTGATGCCAGTCTGATCTATAGTGCAATTTCCAGAGCAGCCAGGGATGAACAGAGAAATCTTGTCTCAAAAAATTATAAAAATAGATAAATAAAAAAATTACCTAGAAGTTGGGGGTGTAACTCCATGAGAGAACCTGTGCTTTGAAAGTCCCAGGATTAAATATCTTACACCAAAAAATAAAAATAACAGTGAAATTTCAGCTGTTCCACCCAGAGCTTAGAACCAAATCATGTTTTCATGAAGATAAGAGTGAATGTTATAATTTGAGATCAGTAACTTATGTTTAAATAAAATAATCTTTTTACACATATTTTATATGTGTGTTTGTGTGATTGTCCCATTTGTGTGTCCAAGGCCAAGAGAAAAATAATCCTTTTAAACATATCTTAAATATTTGTGTGTGTTTGTCTGTGTGATTATATCGCATTTGTGTATAGGAGGTCAAAAGAGTGTAACCAATCACCTGAAGCTGAAGTTACAGATGGTTTTGAGCTGCCTGATGTGGAAACCAAACTCTGGTCCTTTGGAAGAACAGCAAGTGCTCTTAGCCAACCAAGTCATCTCTCCAGCATCCGGATATTCTTGATACTTTGAGTGGGCATGAGCAAAGTTGAAATGGAAGATGGGAGATGAAAGGGAGGATATTATATTACAAAGGTCTTCAAATTAACATTTCCAAAATATATAGATTTCTTTAGATATAAGATTTTTGAGAAAAAAAAATACCTGGAAAGACAAAGAAATTCAAGAAGAAAATGATTGCCTGAGATTCCACATTGGAATTTAACCACTATTAATTTTTAATGTTGACACATTTGTTATTCTGTTATATACTGTTTTCTAATAACAATCCCTTGGTTTCTTCATTTCAATAGCTTTTTTGTTGTTGTTTTTGCCACTATCTATAAAATTTGATTGGATTCTGCTATCATGATATCTTAGTCCATAAGGCTGTGAAGAGAAACCATGACCACAGCAACTCATATAAAAGAAAGCATTAAATTGGAGCTTGATTATAGTTTCAGAGGTTTAGTCCATTTTCATCATGGCAGGGAGCATGGTGGCACCCAGGCAGACATGGTGCTGGAGAAGTAGCTGAGAGTTCTACATCCAGATCCACAGGCAGCATGGAAAGAGAGACTTTGGGCTTGGCATGGGCTTGGCATGGGCTTCTAAAATTACAAAACCCAGCCCCAGTGACATACTTCCTCCAACAAGACCACACTTAACCCCCCCAAGTCACATCTCTTAATTCCTCTCAAGTAGTGCCACTCCCTGATGACTAAGCATTCCAATATAGGAGCATATATAAGGATCATTCTTATTTAAACCATCACATGTGACTTGCCATAATTTTTTTGAAAAGTCATGCTGTTGGACATTTGTAGACTCGTAGACTTGGTGATCTTTTCACTTCAATAAACAGAATACGTGTAATGATTGTCCTGTCTCTTTAAGAGGCAAGCCACACCCACTCACTCCCCACCTGCTGAGGCAGCCAGGTCTGCCTTCCTGCTTGCAGTCTTCATCTCTCTTTTCAGGCTTACTCTCAGAGAAGCAGCTTCGATCTCGAGAGAGAGAGAGAGAGAGAGAGTCTGCCTCTCTGTTCTTCTCCTCTTCTCCCTTCCCTTCCATAACCACTAAATAAATATCCACCCTCACTCTTCATGGCATACCTCCGTCTGTCTCTCGCCACAAGGGACCAGCCACCTTCAGAGACCTGCGTCGTGGTCTCGTGTGCAGTCCCTGCCTAGAACTGGCTGCTCTCGGGACCCCCTGCCCAAGGCCTGCTGCCCCCAGGGATCCCACAGCAAGCTACTTGAGGATCTGCAGCAATTTTTAATAATCCATTAAAATATGTGTAGTTATTTCCTGGGATAAATCTTTTTGACTGTATTGGGATAGAGTACATGCACACCTGTTTTTTTTTATATGGTAGTATCTCACTGGTGCAAGGACCAGGTATGACTAGTCCCTATATATTTTATAAGTTAAAATTCTGCATGATTCTGATGATCCCAGATACTATCTATTGCATGCTCTGAAAATAACCAAGGAGACCCAAGGTTCATAGAGAAAACAAGGTTTGAAAGGTGAGTGACATCAGATGGTACCAAGTCACAAATTACAGGAATATCGTTCAGAATCCAAGATCACATCTTTCTTCAGTTCTTTTATGAGAGAAACCTAAACTGGCAAGATAGCACTCTTAAAAGATGGCAAATTGGTACTGTAAGCCACGCTAGTAGGTTGTCTGCTTCCAGGAAAGGTGATTTCAGTGATTATGGGGGAAAGAACACAGTGTTGCATCATGCCTTTTATTACATGAAAGCACGATGTTTCCTACAAAGTGCTCTGAAAACCTGAAGAAAGAGGATAAACCAGAGGAAAAGTCAAGCCCATGGCTGGTGTGACCCTGGGGGGTCACTCTTCTAGGACACTGAGTTGATTTTTATTTTAACTTCTGCATGTGAGCAGGAATCTCGGAAGCATTCACCCCATTTGGTTGGTCATCCACAGCTCATTGGGTACCAGATCACTCTACAAATACCTTCAAGAGAGGATGTCAAACAGAAGTTGTTCCTCTTTCCTCTTTCTTTGCTTTTCATGCTCGTATTTAGCCAGAGAAACTTGGAGAATGTCAGCCACCATGTCTGCATCTCTTTTCCCTCTTAGTCTCTGCTATTCCACCAGCTCATCCTACACATTCAGCTTTGCTCCAACTAGTTGGGGTCCTCTCTCTTCTCTGGTGTACTCTGCCTTCTTATATCCTGTTTTGTGCAGCATCTCAGTGTGGTAACCTGCTAAGGTCTTGGTTATCCTTTGCTACCCAGCTCCTTTATGATCCTGGTAAATCTCTCTTTAAAAGAACTCCCTGGGTTTCTGGGGAGATGCCTCAGTGGTTAGGAGCACCTGGCTGCTTTTCCAGTAGGACCTGGGTTCAATACCCAGTGCCCACATGGCAGCACACAACTCTCTGTAGCTCCTTTTCCAGTGGATCTGACACCCCCATACAGACACATGCACATGAAAGAAAAATAAATATTTAAAAATTTTTAAATAAAAGAACTCCCTACACCTTGCCACAGCAGCACAATAGAACCAACCCAGTTAGCACAGGTATGGGTGAGCCAACCCCACAACTGTGAGCATGGGAGAACTGTCCCCATTACCCATCTGTCCTGTGGTGGCATGGACAGGGAATAGCTACCCTCCTCCATCCCCCTTCCCCATCCCTGCCCATCGATGCCTCGGGCAGGTGGGAGAGCTGGCCTTGGGGTCATAAGAGTGAGAGAGCTGTCCCTGACCGCCATCAGCTGCAACACTCAGGAGAGCAGAGCCTGCAACTCACCAGGGTAGCACAATAGAGCTAACATTGTTAGCACAGGTATGGCAGAGCCAGCCCTGAAACTATGACCATGGGAGAGATGTCCCCATTTTCCATCTGGTGGACCAACAATATAGCTACCCAGGCCCAGACCCAGGGTTCTGACTTCTCTGCACCAACATCCACCTCATCTATGTTCTGCTGGAGCACATGAAGGAACCTGACCCACAGACCTAAAGCTTTAGGATCTCCAAAACACAAGGGGACAGTGGGATGTCCAGGAAGAGCCCTAGTTGGGGCCCAGCACTGAATGTGTGTTGGAGACCAGGGGCCTCGAACCAGACCAATGACTCTTTGCAGTAAATACTTGCAAGTAGAGATGTGTGGACAAAGGGGTGTACAACATGCCTGGTTGGGTCACACTGAAGTTCCCATGATAAGATTTTTAATTCCTTCCCTTTATTTCCCCTCATTTTATTTTGTTCATTTTTTTCTCTTAAATTTTGTTCTATGGGAGGGGGGTAGGGAGCTACGGATTGGAGGCCAGATGCAAAAGGACAGGGAATGAATGGAATCAAGATACATGATTTTAAAAACATATAAAATAATTTTTATTAATAAAAAGAAGTACTCCCTCCCGACATTTCAAATACATGTTGATGATACATGTGCATCTTCATCTTGAACCTTCCGTAGAGCCAGGGTTATTGCCTATGATCCTTAAGCTACGTTGTAATCACACTCTTCAAGAACTATTGTCGGAGCTGTTGATCTTCTTTTTACATTCTGGTGATTTCAGCAAAGAATCAGGCAGAATATATTGGCATTAATGTTTCCTCGGCAAATAAATAAAGAAAGAAGTAGTTAAGCAAAATACCAGAAAAATACAAGAGTGCCAAGAACTTCTTTCTGTTATACATTAATGCATTCCAAGAAGAGATGAGTAGAATGCCTTAATGGCATTCAGCTTCGTATTACTAAATGAAACATCCGAAACAAATAACTTTGTAAAGAATAAATGATTAGTGTTCATTTTGGAGACTTAAGTCCAGGATGAGGTAGGGTGGGGGGCATTGTCAGATTGGCCTCTGATGGGAGTAACAGACCAATGACAGGAATACCTGTCAGAGCAAGCCATCACAGCTCCAGCCCGGAAGCCTAGAGGGGGCAGGCTGAGCCCCTCAATCCCTTCCAAGGACATAGTTCCAAAGACTTAATGGTCTCCTTTTAGGCATCACGTCCTGAAGGTTTCACCACTTTTCAAAAGCACTGCCCTGGGCAGTAAGCCATCAGTCATGCAGCATCAGGTGATATCCCAGTCAATACCCAAGCCAACAGCAAGTGTCAGACCATTTTTCAAAGTACCTTTTCATGTTTCTAAAGGAGTGGGCACTGACACTGTGATTTGAGTGGAACAGGATCATGGGTCCTGGACCTCAGGGATAGCATGTATGAGTAACTAGGTCCCTAGAATGTGAAACAGTGATTGCATGGGACCCAGTAATGAGGAAAGGAAAGCCAGAAAGGCCCAAGAACAGAATCTGTGTTGACTGCAGGTCATGAAATGGAACAAGCCTGTTTCTCGTTCATAATCAGACTTGTAAGAAAAACAAAAAAAACCTTTGGTGATTATTGTGTTCCTTAAAATTACTTCTCTTAAAAAACTAAACTCAATTTCCCATCAGTCAAATGAATAATTTGATAGCTCAATACCCAGGTGTGCCAGGCTGTTCAACCTGAAGACTCTCTGCCTCCTGCAGCCCACAATAGCCATGAATAGAGCCCAATACAAAATTGCAAACTTATATAAAGCACTATGGGATACTTTTAAATAATTTTTGTAGCTTGGTTATGGAGTTTGTATGTGATGATGTCATGTCAAAATGTTAAAAGGTTCCCTACCCTGACAGTTACTGAAATCCATTCCAAGAACTGCTGACTGTAATTCTGAGATGGTACCCAGGACTCTGTGTGGCTGACATATTACTAGTGGTATGGGGCATGGGCAGTATGTTACAAGGTCCTTTCTCGGCAGAGACATCAAAGTCATCCAGAGGGTTATGACAGGAGTGTAAACAGCTTCTTCAATCTCAATTTTGTAAAAGTGTATGGCTATGAGAAGGCTTAATTGGAGTCTAAAAAAATGAGGAAGCTAAGCTTACTGCATCTGTAAATTCCGAGATGCCTCACTGGTGATTGACAGCAATGAATGATCCCACAGATGCCCAGTTAGCTTACGCAGAGGTAGAGCTGACCTTTGCTTTCAAAGAATTTGTTCCACATAGTGATAATGTTCCCCTAAGGAGCCATAGACTATTTAACAGAAGCTTCAGTACCAGGCATAGGCAAGCTCCCTTCGAGGCATTGGAAAGGGTAGTACAAGAGATCCCCCCAACCCCAAATAATGTAGGCTACTGCTATCACCAATGACTGCCTCCAAGTATTTGAAGACAAGACACTATTGATGAAGAAACCACACACTTCAGACACAGGACTTAGAAGTTGTGCTAGAATTTATTGGGAAGCCTCCTCCCTGAGAACTAACTCTCTTACTACAAGATGGTCATATACAAGCTGCCAACGGGAGAAAAATATCCATCATTAGTCCTACCCAGCTGAAAAGCTTACAAAACACAAAGGCTGGTCTAGCAAGATATCTCCAGTGGCACAATGACCACGCTTATATCCTGGGGGTAACTGACAGTCATCTAATTGGACTTAAGGTTGGCTTCAGTAGGAGTGAATTCACTCATGGTACTGTAAATTTAGCTAACTGTCCATGTCTGAAAAGGTCACAGAGCCCAGATAAAAAACTGCGCTGCCATTTTCCTAAACCAATATAACTTCCAACCATATTATAAATGCTCACCTTTATTCCCACAGGTAAACTGTGGCTCTCAACCCTCAACAACAATGCTTTGTTTTGAAACAGAAGACTATGACAGAGATCGGTAGTCACAACACAAAGGATATTGACAGTGGTTGCCCAACCACACTTGAGACAACTACACCATACCCCATCCACCCAAGGCTCATAGAAAAGCTAAGGGGACTGGGTGAGAAGACTATAAGAGCCAGAGGACCAGCATGCCTGCTCTGGGGAGATAGACACAACAGGGAAGCTGTACCCATGAAATCTCAAAATTATGCTTACCAAAACAACACCTACATAATGACAACACTGGTTAACATGCCAACATGTATGATGGAAATTTCACAAGATTCCAATTCCTGAATGAAGAACTACCAGCCATTAGTGGTTGCTGGGAGAGGGAGAATCAGTTTTCTTCAGGGATGAGCATCCTATTAGCTTATACAACCTCAAGTGGTCAGCCCTAAACACGAGTACAAATGAGCAACCCTAAATGGACTCTGGTATTATATACAATCTAGTTTGTAGGTTCTTCTTCAAACCTCGTTTTACTTTTGTGATGGCATTATAGAGTAATAAGTGCCAATTTGCATAAATTAATAACACATGTGAGAGTGGTTGCCTAGAGACATTAACTTCCCAATGAATTTGGCTCCCCCTAAATAAGCTCTCTCCGCTTCTATCTCTCTTTCTCTCTCTCTCTCTCTCTCTCTCTCTCTCTCTCTCTCTTTTGTAACCTGGGTCAGAGAGGAAGTAGGTAACAGAGACCACACAGATCAACTCCCTAACAGTAAAGGGTGCAAGCTTTGACCGGACATTGGAATGGTCTGTGCCTGAATTAAACATACAATGTGGGCAAAAATGTCAACAGACCTTCAAGTCAGCGGCTGGAATTCCTTTAATTCTCTGAAGAATTCTGAGTCAGCTAACCTTTCTAGAATATCTCAACTCAGCCAGATTCTGAGAGAAAGCCCTGCTATTGTGACACCCAGGGAGTTGATTTATTATAGCTTGCAAACTTGAAAAGAAGGAAACTATCTGACAAAAAGGAAGAAGAGAGATTTCACTTCTGCCTCCAGTGGCTCCCTCTGAGCACAGAATTCACGGGGCTTCTGGGGGCTGTTCCCCCATATTTCATCATCTTCTTCACAAACCTAGCACAGATACTTCCCTATCTCAAAAGAAGAATTTCCATCATGAGCTAACATGTTAGTGTGGGGGCTAACGTGTTAGTGTGGGTGCTAACGTGTTAGTGTGTGCGCTAACGTGTTAGTGTGGGTGCTAACGTGTTAGTGTGGGAGCTAATGTGTTAGTGTGGGGGCTAACGTGTTAGTGTGGGAACTAACGTGTTAGTGTGTACTAACGTGTTAGTGTGGGAGCTAACATGTTAGTGTGGGGGCTAGAGCTTCAGCAGAAAAAAAAAAAGTCTTGCTGAAACATGGCCACAAACCACACTCTAGTTTTCTATTACCATTCTGATTCTACATGCTTAGTCTCCTTTCCTTGATTCTTCTCAACTCTTAGCCCACTGGGGGTGTGTATGAAAAGGAACCCATATGCAAAAACCTGGAAGTTCAAGATGATAATGAGAATTTACTGTTGGCCACACAATCTGATGTAGTGTTAAGCCTTGTTAAGAGAAATAAACTATTTAGGATGAGGGAAGGGATGGACCCAGTCTGTGGTAATCTATCCTAGCAGACACATCACTAGAGTTTTGGACCCCCGTCTCTGAGACGATGTCACCCTTGCAGTTCTAAAGTGCTCTTCTTAATTTCTTCCTGACAGCATCATGTCTGCTGTCACACATAGCTATGAGTCAAGTGACCTGGATATAGGTACTAGGGGTGTAGCAGGTTCAGCTTGACGAAGTGAGGGATCTGGTCCAGATGGCTACAAATCTGTCATAGAGAAAGTGTCCATATTGAATATCACTAGCTTGTTAGCCAAGGCACAGTCTGAAGGCTTCAACTGTCATTTGCATATCAATGTCCCCTTCAGACTACGCCTACAGTTAGTTGCTAAGTGACAGGGGAAGGTTGACAAGAGATTTCTGAGGGGAAAAAATACCACCTCAGTTTTAAAAGAAAGACAAGAACCCATCTTTGCAAAATTCAAATAGGAGGGAAGCTCTTTTTTCTCCCTCCACATGGCATGGAGGTGAATGTTTGATGCATCTAAGATGTGACTTCAGGGGGAATTCACTGCCATGGGGTAGGAAGTATCGCTTCCAGAGACACAGTGATGTACATACTGCTTTATACAACAGGCTAAGTCTTCCCCTCATCCATCATGGCCCAACATATGGAACTCACAGAGCTGTCCAAGCCTTTTACAAGCCCCAAGCCTGTGTTTGTGCATGTGTGTGCTACCATGAGGAACCCATGTTTATAAGTTATTTGATATTCTTTATGCGTAGCTCGATCTGTGAGTCACGCCCACCGATGTCAAGATGTGTGCTCACTTGGAGTCAACCAGTCCCCGGGACCACCCCAGCTCTAGCTTGTCTTCTATGTGAACTAATAAATTCCTAATTGTTCAAGCCAGTTCTGATTTGGCTTTTAGTGTCCTGATGTAAAACTATATCCTAAATAAAATATTGTGTTGTCTAGTAGGTTTCTGATTATAACAATGGCTATCTACTGAACTATCTGCCTATATTTTGTAGGTCACAGGTTATACCTATCATTTGGTCTATTAGAAAGATGTCCTGGGGGCTAGAGAGATGGATCAATTGGAAAAATGCTCACTGCACAAACACAAGGCCCTGAATTGGATTCCCCAACACTTCTGTAAAGCTGGGTGTGGCAGCACATGCCTGCAATCCCAGAAACAGGGTTGGGAAGGGGAAAAGGAAGATCCCTGGGGCTTGTTGGACTACTAGTCTAACAAAAATCAGTGAGCTCGAGGTTCACTTAAAGACATGCCACTAATAATAATAATATAATAATAAAGTAAAGAGTAATTGAAGAAGATGCCCAACATTAGCATCTGGCCTCTAGACACAGGTACACACACGTATGAATATTTGCATACACATGAACACAAACATATACACATATACATACTCACACACAAAGGAAGGGTATCCTACCTATGAGTGTAAGACCAGATGAAGGCCTTTTGTTTGCATCTCTTATATGTATGAATACAGAAGCGTACCCAAGAGGGGTGTGAGAACCCCAGCACTACTCTCAATAGCTGTCTAACCCTGACTGACAAGGTTTTTTTGGCTTTTATTATCTCCTTTTCTTCAATTTCCAATGAAGATGGTTATAGCAGTTACCTCAGGATCAAATGAAACGAGTACCAAACCAAATAAGTAATTAAAGCCACGGCTTCAAAAAAATAGATTCTCATGCTTCATTCGCATATTCAAAGATGGGAAGACTGAGGAGACACTTGCTCTTTATTTAGGAGACACTTGCTCTTTCTGCCTTGTTATCACACAGCCCGTTCTCCAGTCTCATCCCTCACATTCGGTTCCTCTATCGTTACTGTGGCTGGCAGATTCTCAAAAGATGTAAGAGCAATGTACTTTGAAGCAGCCGTAGTTTTGAACCAGGGTTTTCATGTCCTATGATGCTAACACTCTGAATGTTCACTGTCGGCTGTGATGCTGTGCCTGGGTGATAAGAACAAATCTGAGCCAATGGCTCCAGTGAAGGAATAAGAATGGAAGGCAAATGGGAAAAATACACACAGAATCACTGTGGCCTTCTCTCCCTCACATCTCAGACGGAGAGGAAAATGTGCTCAATGAGGGCCACATCCAAAGTCCCCTGGGAGGTTTAGTGGTTCACAGAGCTCCACCTTTTCTGTCCCCATTCCCTGCAGAAAGACAGGAGCACAGAGCCACACGCTATTCTCGAGAATCTCCCTGTTCAGCAAAAGACGTTACTATGGAGTGACCACCTTGTGAAGCCTTGCCTGGTTCACCGCAAGTGCTCAGTCTTTCTAGCTGTAATGTTTACGGTTAGTGGCTATGGGATCAATAGGACTGGGGCAACTGGATGGCTGCTTTATCACTGCCCAGCTGCATAAGCTAGAGCACGTCATCAAATCTCTCTGTGTGATAGCCCTGTTTCTGGGCCTCAGACAACTGCACTCACCTCTCATTTTATTATTGTAAGAAAGAACATTGTGTATCGAGATTCCTTTCTACACTTGACATTTCAGTCACAACCCTTGTAGACGACAGTAGGGCAAGAAGCGATTGTCCAGAGTCCAATGTCTAAATGTCACTAGCTGAGTTTCTCAGGCATCCCCAGTTAACCAGTAATTCTGAGAAGACATCTTGTCAAGTAGCAAAGATTCTAAATCTGCCAGAAGCTTCCTAGGACCCAGAACAAACAGTCAGGAAGATGCATAAACTTTCTTTGTACAAGTTCGCTCATCTTCCAAGTAGATGTAAAGCAGATAACACTGTGACGGTGGAGTTCAGATGTGCAAATAACTTCTTCATAAAAGGCCAGATCTTTTATGAAATAGAAAATCTGGGAACGGGGTAGTTTAGGTTTCTTGTCTCATCCGCCATTAACTGGCAATTAGTTAAGTGTGAGTAAAATTTGATTGAATGGTTTACAGTTGATTCATTGGTTTTCTCATGGGAGATTAAAAGAGAAGTCCATGTTTCCAGTGGAAAAAAAAATGCTCTGGTGTGTTAGAGGATGAAGGGAGGAAGGAGGGAGAACAAACAAGAGGGGGAAAGAAATAGAACATGAACTTTCTATTTGTATCAAACTTGGACGTGTTGTGTCCTTCAGCAGAGACCTGGACACCTGTGTTTAGGCTAATGAAGAAATTTCTTCTCGCATCTCAGCTGGAACTTGAAGGACAGGAAAACTCACTCAGTGAAGGATGCAATGGTCTCCAATTAGCAGACACAGACACATCGATCCTCCCTGTTTTTTTTTTAACCATAAACAGCTAAATGAGAACCGAGATTAATTATATGTGTGGTAAGTGGTAGCCTGCTCCAGGAGATGTGACAGGATGATTAAAAATCATTTTATCGAGGCTCTAAAAATATTAGCTACAAATTAAAAAAAAATAGCACCAAAGAATTCTAAGATTGCTCAGATTCCTGAGGACACCAACACTGCATTAAGATTTTGCTAATCAAAAGAGCACATCCTATTCTCTGGTCTCACATTCCATTCCGTATTTGTTACATGGTCTGTCAAAACCAAGTCCTGCAACACAAAAGAGCAAATGCACCTCGGAGCAAAAGGCCTCAAAGGGCTGCAGGTATAAGCCATAAGGATTTTCAGGCCTTGCTATGTCAGTCAGCAAAGAGGAAAATATTGTGAATTCTGTTGGTTATGATACTTGGCTGAATGATAAAAGCAAATCTGATTCAGAGTCTCAAATGAAGAATAGAAACACACAGCAAAGGGGGAAAGCCAGGGGAAAATCAGTGTGGCCTTCAGTCCTGATTGGATCCAGGTAGCTTAGGTGCCTTGTCGGTTTCTGCTCCGTCAACATTCTTCCCCTGTACCAGCCTTGTTTGCTGGGTCCTTCCCTGTGGGGAAGCTCCAGATCACACTATCTGAAGCAAAGGGAACTTCCCTCTCTCAACTCCTTTCCCGAAGTAGAATAGATGAGGTTTCCCAGACTCTCTCAGCACCTCCTCCACTCTTCCACTAAAGGGCTGGGGGGTGGGGGCAATGTAGTTTCTGGGCCCAACTTCAACACAGTCACTGTGAACAAAGAGTAGAGGCTTCATTGACCAGCCATGAGAAGACTTATTTAGACCTGGGGTTGAAGTCAATTCCACCCTCCTTACCTTCAGAATACTTAAGATTCTTGAAGTGCTATAGAGTGGAGTAACTCTTAATGCTGGTAGAAGAAGGGGGGGAGGGGGACTCAAGGACAAATTCCAAGGAGGCAGACAGCAGGCGTCCACTACAATTTGAGATTGTGTATGAAACAAGAGTCAAAGTTCTAACTAATGCAAGCTGTGTGAAAAGCCTACAAATAATCCTTAGGCTCAAAGATGTGAATGCTGCAAAACTTCTGGAATACTCTATGGCAGGGCGCAAGGTCTTTCCGGGATTCCCCTGTTGATGCTCCTGCATGGGGATAGGATTCTTCTCTTCTGTGACCCTCTTCCCTCTGTTTTAAATCTACACTGCAAAGCAAGCCTTCCAGCAGCTCCTAAGCAGGCATGGGTGACTCCTAAAAACAACCAATCCTGTTCTCTGGGTCTCAGTTCCAGAGTTCTAGGAAATGGACTCTGAGTTTGGCTCTAGTGGTTTTCCCTGGGTAGGAGTTGGAGTTACATTTTAAAGAATTATTCCCGAGGGCCTACTTCTGTAACTTTATGGACAGTGAGATCATTCGGCAGTTCCCAGAAGGGAGGTGGCAGAACAGACCATGCAGTGAGAGGCCCGTGTTTACACACGGATGTGTTTTGCATGATACTGGACTTGTGAGACATTTAGAGTATAAACTGTGTTCTCAATTCAAATAAGATCAAAAGAAAACAAAGCAGAAAGAGGAAGAGGAGGAGGAGAAATATCAAGCCACAGTCTTGGAATAAAGAAGCAGGAGAAAGCTCCTCTTTTCCCCCAGTTCTTGACTTCCCCATTTCTGGCATCTTCTGTGTTCCAATAACACTTTGTACCTGTGCCTGTGAGAACAGCACATCACAGTATCACAGCTGTTTCCATGAGCATTCCCTGAAATGACAGCATTCTCTTCAAACTGGAAGAGTTTATTCATGCACCCAGCAGCTACACTAATACTTACCTTGGCGTTAAGGCTTGGTCAGATTATCATATTTATTTAATGAATGTATTGATAAATACATAAGTCTCAAGTTTCCTTATTCCTTCATCCACTGGACATTTCAATATTATTTGAAGACTATTTTAACAGTTACAGAAAACATCAAATGTCAAAAATATTTGTTTCCTTATGTTTTGTGTTTAAATAAAAATACATTCAAAATATACCCAAATAGGCAGCAGCCAGAGAGGGGAAGGAAATCCCTTAAGAAGTGTTTTCTCACTGGGGCAGCAGTGTTGTACACCTTTAATCCCAGCACTTTGGAAGGCAGAGGCAAGTGGCTCTCTGAGTTCCAAGCCAGCTTGGTCTATAGAGCAAGTTCCAGGACAGCCAGGGCTACACAGAGAAACCTTGTCTCAAAAAAAAAAAAGTGTTTTTTAATCCTATTCATAGTCTATAATTGACTATTGTCAATTTAGTTGCAGCTTTCTCTTCTGTGCAAACAATAAAAATGTCAGCATTGTGTATTTGTTATGTAGTAGCACTCATTTGTTATTAATTATTAACTTCAAGTACGTGTTTAGAAAATGCTTTCCAACTTTTCTTTTCACATCATAGTACACCTGAAAAAAACAAACTGGATTATTCAGTCTAGATAACTGTGGTTTTTCCACGAGGCCATCTTGGGTCTGAGGTGAGTAGATAAAACTGTGGCTCTGCTAATTCTAGGCAATGACAGAAATCTTGGCACATTTTCTTATGAACTGAACATAAGATACCATGGAGAGTAGATATGTGTGCTTCTATTTTCCATCCTAGAGGCCTCAACTTCTTTCGGACTGAGTGAGTTAAATAGGAGCTGTTTTGTGAAAGTCTTCTTTTAGGTAAGTCCCTTTCAGCTCTTCTGGCTATGAATATATATATACAAAGGATCATCTTTCCAAGCAAAATGCAGGGGACATTGAGTTTAAATAATGCCAAGTTACTGCAGCGTCCAAAGCATCAGCGATGAGAAACTGGAATTTTCTAAATATCTTTTTAATGTGTTTTCTTTGGTTCCAACTCTATGTCTTCTATTTTCAGAAATCGCCAGAGCTACAGTTCTAGGGATGCTGAAGTCCATTTCCCAGTGGGAAGGGGAACGCTAGAAGACCCTCCAATGGCCCTTCAAAACCTGAGATCCTCGTGCTCTTCTGCTTAAAACTTTCCTGCTGCGCATTCGCCAGCACCTCACACTCAACTCCTTTCGGCCCCTCTCTGCAAACGCATTGGCGTTTGCGCACACAGTCCCTCTTCTGGCACGCATTGGCTGGTCACACTGAGGCTGGGTCGACTTCCTTCCCCGTCCAGTCCATCCCTGCCTTGCACAGTTCCTTGTGGTTTCTAGCATCTCCACATATCGTCACCCACTGCAGAGTCCTAGAGGCACCCTGATTCCTCTCTGACCACAGCCAGCCCCTCCTAACCTCTTTTGTACACTAGCCACAGAGCCATATTGCTTTAACACACAAACTTCCATCTCGCTAGAGTCCTTTTCAACTCCTTTACTGGATTCCTGCTACTCTAGCCAAAATGATCTTAAAACTATGAATATGAACTTCTCCTTTTCTTGTTTAAAAATCTCCAGTGTGGTTCCCCATCTCCCATAGGAAAAAAAAAAAAAACCTCAGTAGCACACCACTCAGGGCTCCTCTATAGTTGCCGAAATCTAGCTACCTTGCTTTGTGTCCTTGTGCTACCCTTCAGGTTTAGCAGGTTTAGATAACTTTAGTGTCTCAAGTCTTCTCTGTCCTCTCAGGCTTCTCTGATTGCACACACTGTTCTCTCTACCTGGAACAAATGTTCACAATCCCACCTCTCGTGCTTAGAGGAAAATGATTAGCATCAAGAGTTTACTCGAGATATATCTTTAACAGAAAGAACTCTCCCCAAGCCTCTGGCCTGTCTTGAGTACACTTCTGGCACAGAGGCTGCAGAAGTCTGGTCCATATTTCTAGCTCTTAGTACTCCAGGACACTCAAGCTTGCTGTTGGCAAGCCACGTTTGTCTGCCAAGGATGCTTGGTGTTTATCATGGAACAAACTTAAACTGACAGGAATGATGTCCCCAGGAGCAACCTCAATCCATGACTGGTAGAACCTGAGGTATAAATAGACCAGCTCCCTACCTTTTAATCAGTAACAACTCTCCCGGTCCCATCAGTGGATTAAGTTCCCAGTGTGCAGCAGGAGCTGCCTTGACACACCTTCCCTTGTTTTCCAGGTTCCATTTCCCTCCCCTTTGATCCCTCCCCGACTACAATTCCCTTTACCTGCCATAAATTTTATTTGCATTTAAATTTCTGTCTTAAGATCTTTACTGAAGCAATCTCAACTCAGGCGTCCTTTCTTGCTAAGTTTCCCTGGCACTGAATACATATCCCACTGTATATCTAATTTTAAAATGCAATAGTCTGTTTCCCAATGTCATTAAAGAATTGAAATCAGGAAGTGTATATAATTCTTTCTTTTCCCACAGGTAAAAGTACTGCCTGATAATGTTACGTCATCTACAAATGCTTACAGAATCAAAGAGCTGTTTCTTTTTCACTTTTTTTGCAAAAGGATTCTGATATGGATGCAATTTTCAAAGCACGAATAAAAGAAGAGGGGGGAAAATATAAAAATAAAATAAAATTGGATTGCAATCATTGATCAAACATGAAAGTGAAGTCTGAGAAATAATATTTTTAAAGATTTATTTATTTAATGTAAATAAAATAAATGTCTGCATGTGTGCTATGTGTGCCTGGTGCCCTAAAAGGCCAGAAGAAGATATCAGATCCCCTGGAACTAGAGTTACAAATGATTGTGAGCTACCATATGGGTTCTAGGAACCAAACTCGTTCCTCTGGGAGAGCACCAAGTACTGTTTTAACTACTGAACCGTCTTTCCAGAAGTTAAAACATAATTAACCCATTGTCACGTGAATTATATTTAAATTCACATACTATATTAAATCCTGTTCAAAGAGTTTTTCTGAGTACCTTATGCAGGCGCAGTTAGTTAGCTCAAGGATGGAGGGCTAAAGATCTCTGTACCTCTGTATTCCATATCCTAAAGAGAATGGAGAGGATAGCAACACTGTTGCACTGGGTTACTGAGATGCTCAGCAAAATAATCCATGGAAAGCACTTTAGACAATGCCTGCTGCATTGTTCTCTACTCATGCTATTTCCGTTATGACAAAATCCATGATAATGTTGACGCCTTATGAACATTAAAAGCCCAGGATTAAAAAAACAACTGCAAGTTTTTATTAAAGGTTATTGGTCAGTTCTCCAACTTTTGTTGAAATAAGAAAAAAAGGCCACTTATGTAACAATCCACATATATTTGCCTTTATATACAGGACTGGATATGTAGCTCAGTGGTGGAAAGTTTGTATTACAGGCAAGAGTCCCATATTTCATCCTTAGCACCATAAATAATAAATATAAATATAATATAAAATACATTATTATTATTATTTTTAAAGATCTATTTATTTTTATTTTATGTGCATAAGTGCATGTATGTATGTGCACTGTGTGCATGCCTGGCGCTTGCTGAGTCCAGGAGTAAGGCTCTAGAGTCCCTGGAAATGGAGTTGTGTATGACTGTGAGCTGAACCTGGTCCTTGGCAAGAGCAGCAAGCACTGCTAACCACCCAGCCATCTTTCCAAGCCCAAGCCAATTCATGACTAGTTCCCAGGTAAGACAAGACACCAGTGACTATACCTGACCAAGACCAGGGGTTTCGGCACCAGGCAGATACAGAATCAGGCTCAGGCTCCTCATCTGACATTTACAAGCCTCCCGCTCTCATCTGTCAGATGGAAATGCTTTCAGCACCCAGAGATTAAAAAAAAAAAAAAGTATACTTAAGAACTCTAGCCCGGTGCTTGTCATGATGTAAACACTTAATAAATGTCAAATTTAGACCTTGTTACTAATAAGTCAGAGAACCATTATAGAAGTCATTATGGTTACTAGGAATAGATTTAAAAACTAGAAGTTAATTTGTCAAATTAATAGGGTGATCTATGCCCTAAAACCAAGCTGGACTGAATCCTGCATCTGGCTACGTGATGGCAAGGGACTGGAAGAAGGCCAGAAGCAAGGGTAATTAGGAAGCAGTCCAACTCAGAAAAGCCAGTCCAAGGTAAACAAGCAAGCAGAGTGGAGGCACAAGCCCAGGGTCCCATGCCAAGTGTACACTAAGCATTGTTTCAACAGCAGAGGACTTCAGTGTGGCTTTCATCATAACTGGATATGTAGTAATGAAGGTCACATCTCAGATGTTAGAGGAAGCCCTGAGGAGTTGACACTATGGGTTTATTCTGATCAGCAAGAGCCATCTAACTGATGGTGTGAAAATTATAAAAGCCTTAGCGAAGAAGAAAAATATACAGAGTTACCATAACATTCTCAATAGCAAAAGACGGTCAACATGGACACCATAAAACCATGTCTTTCAGATGACAACATACTTCACAATTCTGAAATGAAGACAGATACAATTCTATAGTAGGGAACTAAAGGTGGGAAAGGAGGTTGAAGAAGATAAAGATTCCTGTTTACTCATCTAACAAGTATTTTTTGAGAGTCCTTAAGACAGAGTGGAGTAGCCTGGACTGCACCAAGATTGGAAGTCGGGCAGACAAGGATCTTCCTGCCATTTAAAAGCTACATGACCTCAGCAAATGGTTTCCTCTCTCTATCTTGCTTGAGTCACTTATACTAGTGGGGATAATTACAAACTTAAACTAATGACTGTGGTGATATAAATGCACCCAACACACATTACCTATCTATCAAGATAGTTAAACAGATAGAAAAAATACTATGCAGAGCACAACAGAGAAGAGAAAACGAAATATCAAGGATACAGAATACTTCTACAGGAAACATGAGGGAGGAAATTAAATCTGACAATGAAAATCAAACCTTTATGAAAGAGATAACACTTGAATCTGGCCTTGAATTAGGATTACAAATTGAAGGACATGAAACAGCAAGAGGAACCCAAGATCAGAGCTCTACATTCTACATGCCGTAAGACCCACATTTTGGGCCAATGGGATGGCTCCTCAGATAAAGGCACCTGCTGTCAAGCCTATGACCTGAGTTCAAATTCCAAAGCTCATATGGAAGAAGGCAAAAACTGATTTTCACAAACTGTCTTCTGGCTTCCACATGTATAGTGTAGCACACCTGTGGACACAAGAGTGCACACACAAACACACACACATGCACACACAGACACACACAAAGAATGCACAAATGTTTAAGAGGATGTACATTTTATGCTGTACTATTCACAATAGCAAGTTCATAGAACCTACATATATATTTATCGACAAATGAATGGATAAAGAAAATGGATATGATAGAATCTTATGCAATAAATAAATAACAAAATCATGATATTTTTCAGTAAAATAGATGCCATTAAAAATAATTATTCTGTTTTCTAGATTCATTCATTTGCCTGCAGATTTTAAGATGTCATTATTTTTTTCTGCTATGTAGCACTCCATTGTGTAAATGTACCACATTTTCCTTATCCGTTCTTCAGTTGAGGGGCATTTAGGTTGTTTCCAGGTTCTGGCTATGACAAAAGATACTGCTATGAACATAGTTGAGCACATGTCCTTGTGGTATGCTTGAACATATTGAGTGAGGTAATCCAGACCCAGAAAGATAATTATCATATGGACTCACTCGTAAGTGGTTTTTAAACATAAAGCAAAGAAAACCAGCCCACAAATCACAATCCCAGAG
>LOEQ01003273.1:138887-180019 GCA_001685075.1 Bramus lutescens | reverse complement strand
ATGTACATATTGTATATATCACTATAACTTAATTATCTATTGCAAATGCAAGAACTTGTCCAAATATTGCCACAGTTTCAGATTTATGGCTGGAGGTAATAATTTTTGCTTAAGGACATTCTTCACTGAATTTCTATCATATTGAAATTATGAAAATTATTAGATTTGAATACCAAAGAAAATGTTCATTCTTGTAGGGCCTAATTGTCTCATTTGCCAAATAAACATATCCTTTTGAGAGTAAAAATTTTATGAGAAATATTAAGAGATATTAGGTACCTATATTGCAAGTATCATAAATATGAATTTTAATTACTTAACCTTTTTCAATGCCTTAAGGAATACCTTCCCAAAAACTTTTCTATACACAATTATGGGTATACTATTATAATTACAAATCTTTTCTTTTAAAAAATAGTCCTTTAAGGCAGGGAGGGGAGCAGAGAAAAATGCAGAGCTCAAGAAAAATAAAGAAAATATTCCTTTGAAAAAATGTAGATTGCTATATGATGTATACAAGCTTTTTCATGAGTCTCAATATTTTATTAGAGTTGTTTAATTTATGTCATTTTCTCTAATTTTACAAGTATTGTCTTAAACAATAATATAATAATAATCCATATATTTTATGATTTCAAGAAAATGATACTCTCATTATTTTCAGCAATGGGTCTTTAATTTTTACACTTTCCATATTTTTCCTTTTAATCAAAGCATTTTTATTTTATCCATACTGTCATGCAGTTGTTTTTAATTTCTTTATACTTATAATTCTAAATTTTCTAAATACATCCATTATGTCATATTAATCTTCACTTACATAATATAGCTAATCTTAGAGGCACACACATATTATTAAAACAATTGCTATGTATCATTTTACTACATTTTTGTCTGATTTTTTTTTATCCTTAATACTGTTTGTAGCAAAATTCTGTTAGAGCCACCGATGCATTAATGTCAGATTCTTAAATTATTAGGGAATGATTGTGACATGTACTTCCAGCAGAATCATTTAAATCTACAGGTACTGCCTTCTTATCTGTGGTTACATGAGGATGTAACAAGTGTAGCACTTAATACAGCTAGACACACTTTATTTATCAAATGCTGTTTTATGACTCTATTCTTGTTACAGTTCTAATCCTAGTATTTATGTTACTCTTCTGATTGCTTCCCTATAAGATAATACAGAAATATGGTTAAATTTTGCTTATACTACAGTGGTAATTGAAAAGAAATGGCAAAAAATATAGAAACAAATGAGGCATTTTGGAAAAGGGGGCTTTTCTTGATAAAAGCAGCATCATTTAAAAGAAATCTAGAACACAGACGTCTAGATCACTGAACTTAAATTTATAACCCTTGAAGTATGTACACACACAAACATGTTTCTCAGTCAGATTATAAGGGGTTCTAAACTCCATAGAGTCTGCTAAGCATGCAAATATTAATTTGATGAACACTAAACATCTTTTGAGGGATTGCCTTTCCTGATCTGCTTTGCCAGAATAAATGTGTAAATCTAATATTACAAAGAGTATCGTCAGGCATGAACATTCAGTGCTTAACGGTATTATAGTGCAAACCTGAAGATCTGAGTTCAATTCCCCACACCAATGGTAGAAGGAAAGAATGAACTTCTGTGGTAGTACACGTGCTCCTGCACACAAAGACACACAGACACATACACTGTCACAAAGATATACACACACATACCACATTTACATTAAAAACAATGAAAATAATAACAGCAAGTATAATTATTTATCAAAGACTAGATCTGACTTTTGGAACTAAATTTTTAGAAATTTATTAAGACTGAGTATAATATCTCCTATTATATGCATATCAATTTAGAAAAGGTAGAAATCAATATGTAATAATTGAAACATGGCTGCATCTGATCTTGGACCAACAGCATCAAAAGATCAGGCATAGGCAGGTGTTTAGTGTTGCAAACCTCTGGAATGAATACACTCTAAAATGAACAGAATTATAGTATGTCGTCTTGACAGAAGACAATATGACACGTGACAGACATAATTTGGTTTAAATCAAGAAAATCATACTGAGTTCAAGGCTTCCATGAAGCATTCCTCATGTTAGTTTCTTCTGTGGTTTCATGGCTTCCTCATTTGGGGATGTTACTGATAGGGAACACCATAGCAGAAGTTTGAGGAACAAGAAACCCATTTAACTAAGGCAACTCCTTCTTGGGGGAAGACTCCTCCTTCTACTAAGCATGCCATTACTGCATGCAGTTCTTTATCTTGGGGTGAAGTTCCGTGAAACAGGGGATACTTAAGATCCAATCCTAGAAGTGCAGTCATAAGATTCAAAGAAGAACAAATAGGACATTATTCTACAATGTTTGAAAACTTATAAAACTCCAAATACTTCTTCAATATTGTTTGGGGAAGTGCTTCTACTTTTCTTCTAAACCTAATACATTTTGATATTCCAACAGAGATCAGCATGCTTCCCAAAATACAGATAGATACTTGGATGAGTCTGGAGAGCTGAATGTGGATTTGTAAATTTTGTGTTTCTTTAGAGAGTTAATACTGGCCCAGTATCCTCAGCCATAGGCAGTAAGAAAATCATAGAATTCTCCAAAATTCCAGGTCATTTGGTTAAAATAAAGGCCTAAATTGGCCAGGCAGTGGTGGTGGATTTCTGTAATTCCAGCACTTGGAGGCAGAGGCAGGAAAAACTCTGAGTTTGAGGCCAACATGGTCTACAGAAAGAGTTCCAGGACACCTAGAACTACACAGGGAAAGCCTGACTTGAAAAAAAAAAACAAAACAAAAAACAAAAAAGCTCAAAAATAAAGGCCTATATTGTAAAAATGCACATTAAATTTAAAACTAAACTGAACTAAAACTTAAAAATTATACTCAAGGAGTATTGAAACAGTTCCATCCAGTACAACTTGCGAAGAATTCTGTAAATATTTAATGAGAACATGTTTTTGGTAGGATGTAACTTGGCAAACACAATGAGTTATTTAGTGTGAATTAATTCACAATGAGATTTTTTTTTTAAGTACAAGGCATCCTCTCAGTGGGTTACCTAGTGAAGACTCATAAATAAGCTCTGGTTTCTACATGCTGAACATGAAAATTATTTGCAGTAATTTTTCCTTCTTGTTTTACACAAACCTCTTAGGCAAAGACTTATAAAGGTTCTTCTTTATAGTTTGGAAATTTCTATTCTCTTATTGAGTAATTTTAATGAATAATTTTTGTGTCAGTGTTTCTCTGTAGTTTTGGAGCCTGTCTTAGCATAACTCTGTAGCCCAGGCTGACCTCAGTCTCAAAGAGATCTGCCTGCCTCTGCCCCCAAAGTGCTGGGATCAAAGGTATGCATTGCCTCCACCTGGGCTAATAAATCCTTTTGGATAAAATAAGTCCTGTGATTTCTTAAAATATTTATATTAAATTTCTGTTTTAAGAATTTATTATAAATACTCATTTGATTTTAATTTACCATCATTGGATCTGTATTAAATTTTTATTATTTTAATGTATTAACCAGATTTTCAATGTTTGTTATTTGCTACTTCTTTTTGCAAAGATTTAACTAATTACTGCTTTTGTAATCACTGTAAGGTAGAGTTAAAGATACTAAGGCCACTGGTGACCAAAGGTCCTCATGAGTAGGATTGTTACAGAGATTTAATAGACTGTCTTCATGGAAACTCTGGTGCAACCGCACTTTTTATAATAGTTGACATTATGGGATTATAGGCAGGACCTGAGTTTGGGGCAAATCATCATGTTGCAGCTGCCCTGGGGAAGCCGGCAGAACCTGGACTTGAAAATGTTTCTGTGCAAGCACTTTACCGCATGTAGGGAACACTTTCTGGAGAGGGTAGCTCCATAAAATCAGGCATCCTGTGGTTCCTCTGTGCACAACAACCCTTGAATATCAGGCACCACTAATAACGATGCTTTTTTTGGTTGGAATCAGGTTTTGACATACTTTTGTGGTTATTCCTGAAGATCTAAATTTCAGCATCCATTTAGTCACCTCCTTATAAGAAAGTGAGAGTAGAAGATTACTTCAAAAGAGCTATACCTAGTGAAAACAGATATAAATTGAATTTTAATTATTTTCCAACTTCAGAAGATAGTAGGAACAGATAATGCTTTTGCCAATTATATGTACCACAGAATTATTTTACCTTTAAGTAACTGATAATATGTAACTGCCTCTGCACTGCATGTATTAAATAATTTAAAGACAATATTGGTAGGTTTGAACTAGTTGGTATGCATTCTATGAAACTAAATTTCTCTAATTAAAGCACACACTGTCCCAGGAACTAATTGCTCTAGAAGCTTCTGTTTCTTATTTGTATTTGAGACTTTTCTTTCCTGTAATCAAATATGTGACAAGAAGTTACTTAGGAAGTTTGGCTCATAGTTTGAGGACATATTGCATCATGGTGTGGCAGATATGGCAGTTTCTATCTCAGCAGAGTATTTGTCTGGAACCTTTAATATCTATTCAGACCGTGAAGGAGATAGAGTGAGATTTGGGCCATAAGCCAGTGAATGTCACTCAGAACACTGTCCTTTTTAAATGATGTACTTACCCCCGGCAAGTCTATGCGTTTGAAAACCTATTCCTCAGCTGATGTAACTGTTCTGGGAAATAGTTGAACCTTTAGGAAGTCTTTCATAGGCTCATGCGTCCAAATTTAGTTCCTAGTCTGCGGTCCATTTAGGAACATTATGCAACCTTTAGTAGATGAGGCCTCACTTGAGTCAGTACAGCACTGGCAGGAGACTTGGGGGTTCATAGCTTGCCCTTGCTTCTTGCTCTGTTGTTTCATCTCTTATTTAGGACTGAGCGGTGATCTCTCAGCTTCTTGTTCTTAATGTCACCCCATCCCCAAATTTGGGGTCATCTATCCCTCTGTAACCCTAACCCAAGTGAAAGTATGTCTGCCTTAAGTTGTTTTTGGCCTTGAAGTTTATCTGAGCAATAGAAAAATGCAAAGGTAGCATTATATCATCTGAAATTTCCAGAGAACAGTTATTGATAGAATTGAAACAGCATCCTTCTTTCTCTTCTCAGGTTACATATGTTTTTATTTTTTTGTTTTAAATCAAATCTAATATATCTCACATATATACAGCATGAATTCTTTGTAAAAATGGCTTAAATATAAAATAACCAGAAGGACTGTCAGAGAGACTTATAGCATGTGCCACTAAAATGCAAACTTTTGTTTATATAGCATTACCAAAATATTTTTTTATAGTTTTCATTGTTTTACATGCACCTCTCTTTTGCAAGCATGGTTGTATAGATTTAAGATGAACTACTTCTATAATAGTCACTGATATGGTTTCTATTTCGGCTGAGTTAATGTCGGTTTAACGTGTGTCCAGTTTGCCTGATTCCCTGCATCCACACTTCATTGTGAATTCTCCTCCAATGTCTGCCTTGTATAACATGGATTACCAACACCATTGATGATGAGTAGCAAGGGTTGCTCATTCTCAAAGCTTTTATTATTTGTCTCATCTGTACACCATCAAAATGTTCTAAAGAGCTCAGTATCAGTCTACAACTGATTGATGATTTTATCTGAAAATTTAATGAAATTTTATATTGTTTAGATATCAAACAAGGGAATCTATATATTAGATTCAATGCTAACTAATGTAGACATAAAGTTCTATACTACCTGAAAACTTTATAATGCTGGTTAATTGTTACATTTATTTACTTTTTAGGATAGTTTATAGGAAAATAGAATGGGTAAGGAGAGTGATTATTTGTTAAAACTATATTTGTTAATATGATACGTGCTTTGTGCCATATTGCTTTTAAAATATTTATGTCAGCATTCATGTTTCTAACAGATTTTACTTCTAATTTTGAATCCAATTATACTAAGATTTATAACATACCTACAACTCAACATATACTTTTATTGTCATGAATGCAAAAAAGATAAATGGTCACCAATGACAGAAACTAAAAATAGATATGAAGTACAATTTTGTTAAATAATATACATATATCTTAAGTTATTCACACTTATTTTCAAATAGAAAGTGGAAGAACTTACCAGTTATGAGATATTCACAAATTTATTTCCAAAATTTGCAACAATGTCTGATTAGTTTTTTTGAGAAAATTAAATTAGAATTCACAATGATAATAATAGTACAATACTGATAGATGGGGCATTAATATTCACTATAGGTCATGGATGAAAATTTGAGGGCCCCTGTATATTCTATGGTATAATATAGGATTATCTGGGATAAAATCAGAACATTTGAAGAACTTGGTTTATCAGATAAAGCTAAAGAAAAACATTTAGAGTTGTAGAATATTTGGAATTTACAATCTTCCAAATGTACAGTTTCATGCAAACATGCACAAACACATATAAAATGTTACAGTGGATTGTCATTGACCATTACTATACATAGTGGGACGAATCTTCCTTTATAATCCTGTTACAATCCTCATGTCTCAATCTTACATAATTTTGGACAAAAATCTGCACAAAACAAAAGGAAACAAACAAAATACCCTTTAATATGTGCTTTTCTAATTCTGTAATTTTAATATAAAGTTGAAGTTATCCATAATATACAATTATTATTTTATAATAAATAAACTAAAATTTTCTCCTTTTTTTAGCTTGATTATTTATCTCCATTCTTCAATTATTCTCTTTAAGCCTACTTTACATTGGTGACTTCACATAATTGTTTATAAAATACATGTTATATATATATATATACATGTCTTTGAAACTTACATGAATGTACTTTTTGTTACATAAACATTGTTATTTTACAAACATTTTGAAATTTAATTTTTGTTGCTAGGAATATGATTGTTGAAGTCCAAATACAATCTCATTGTTGAGGGTTTAGTGTTGCATTCTGCTCTGGGTAACGGACAATAGCTCTAGCTATATCTGAATCAGATTTCTAAGTAAATTTCCAGATCAGTCACTGCTTGCATTCTCACAATTGCTATTTTTGCATAATGACTTTATGAGCTCATGGGTAAAGGCAGATGTGCATATGAAAGGGAATTTCCTTATGTCCACAGAACATGTCTATTTGTCTTCTGAAGGATTTTATTATAAGATTACACTTTGGTATGCTTCCAAAAAGAGAATAAGATATCTTTGCAACCTTCTTCACAGGTGATGCTATCAAGAAGATTTTCTCACGTAGTATATACATACCTAAAGCACTTTGCAACATTTTTTTCTCTAAATTGTGGAATATTCATTCAGACCATTGAATTCTGTCCATCAAACAGTGGGAAAATAAAAGCCTCCAGCTGTATATCCTTCCACATAAAATTAGCAAATATTGTTTTAACTTTATTTTCTGGGGCTGGAATAACAATATCTTTGTTTTGTCTTTCTTCACAAAGGCTCTGGACCAACTCCATTGTAATGTGGGAGTCCCCTGTGTGTGTTGCTTGTACTGATTAATGAATAAAGAAACTTCCTTGGCCTGATAAGGTAGAACTTAGGTATGTGGAAAAGACAGAACTGAATTCTGGGAGGAAGAAAGCCAAGTCAGAGAGATGCCGTGACTCAGCTGCTAGAGTTAGACATGCTGCAGAAATATAGCCGGTAAGCCACTGTCACATGGCGCTACACAGATTAATAGAAATGGGTTAAACTAAGATGTAAGAGTTAGCTAATAAGAATTTAGAGATAACGGGCCAATCAGTGTTTTAATTAATATGGTTTTTGTGTGGTTATTTCAGGGCTAAGCTAGCCGGGTGACCTGGATGAACAAGCGGCCTGGCTCTCCTTGCAACACCAGTGGAAAATCATACCTGTACATCATGCTAAAGCTACAAACATACTCTGATTTTGGTCTCTACCCATTTCTTCTAACAATTCCCCAAAGAATCAGATGCCTTAATAGAATGAGATAAGGCAAAGCAATTCAATTCTACTAGGTAAAAATAATTGACACTTTATCTAACAAGTAATATATCACAAGTATCAGAGACTGGAAAGGTGACTAAATTTGCCTTCTTCTGGGATGACTGAAAACGACAAACTTTTGGATCAGTTGTTAAAGTCGAATGAGAATATAGATTACAAATTCTGAAGTGGTCATTGACAGCATTCCTTCACAGTGGTAAAAATGTCTTGATAAAATAAACTAACCATGGCCTTGAAATCATTTACTAATATTTTTAAGATTTATACATTTTAAATGGATTTCCCCAGTTCTTTGGCATAAATTATATCTGAATAGTATTCTATAACAAGGACTTGGAAGAATGATTATCTTATACCTAATAGAACATGAACATATGTCATCCTGGTGGGATAGAAAGGTGATGTGAGTTCCCTCTTTATAAGATATGTGAACGGTAATTGCTTTGTACCTAATAATGCAAAGCACAGAGTAAATACTGTGAATACATATATTTATTTTAACATAAAGATACATCACACACTTACGTGTGTCTATGAAAAATAGATGAAGTGTTTATTGACCAGGTACTAGCTGAAGGTTCTAATTAAAATTTTCAGCCTATTCTATTTACAAAATGTCTATCAGTAAAACTACTATTGGAGTCAACATGATTGATATGAAATAATCCATCACATGCAATTAAGTCTTACATGAAAGAGAATGTCATTATCCCTGTACTTTAAGTCGTTCTACCTTAGCTTAATTATATCAGTAATCAGAGCCGTTTTTAATAATTTTCATTTGCTGTTTCTTCAAATAATTGCTCAGAAAGTCAACAAGGGAATTCTGACATTTCTAGCCAGAATAATTTAGTATCACATAGTTACTATAATGTGGGCTCTTGGATGCAGTCCCAACTTTGTGAGAAGGCCTGTGTTCAAAATTCCTCTGCTTACTCGAGGTCTATAAAACAAAAAGGTGAATGGTGAACAATAATAAAGACATTTCAGGTCTCTGAACTAAAGTTATTCTAGTGTTCTGTACACTCAACTCACAAATATTTTTTTTATTGTTTGTTTCTGTTTTGTTTTGTTTTTCAATATAGGTTTTCTCTGTGTAGCTTCGGGACCTGTCTTAGAATTAGCTCTTGTTAACTATGCTGGCCTTGAATTTTGCCTCCTGAGTGCTGGGATTAAAGGCATGCATCACCACCACCTGGCTCTAATCAGTTATATATTTAAATTGGTAGTTCACCCTGAAAAAAAAATATTGCATATGAAAAGACAGGAAGGAGATTAAAATGTTAATTTTAGTCACGTGGAATAATTTTACCTTGAAGGCAACTAGATTCATCGTAAAAAAAAAAAAAAGATGAGTTCTTTTAATAATCACAATTTTGAAAGCTGGGGAATGTTTGTAGCTTTATTGTGGTCAATTTAAATAGCTGTTGGGTAAATGTAAACTTTGAGGTATACAAACAAGTTTTGTAGACCTTTTCTTTATTTCATCTAAAGATGCAATGATCGACTAGTTAAGGTCAAATCCTCTGGGGGAGATACTATTTGGGTCATTCTGTTGGTTATGGAAACCCTAAAGTCTTGCTTGTCTTTGACCTTTAAAGGATGGAATAGTCCAGACCCCATTATACACCTGAAAATTTGGGAAGCCAATTGAAAGATTGGCTTTGATTGTCATTTCTGCGTTTTAAAGGATAACTGTCATAGAACGGAGACTCTACTAATAAATGAATTCCTCTAAACTTAAATTGAAGATCTATACTTTGTTCCTTCTGTAAAATAAAGTTAAATACTGTGTGAATAACTTTATAAAGTAAATTCACTGGAACATCCTATATTCCTTCAATATTTGGATGCTTTCACAAAAAGTGTAATAAAAATGTTTTAGTATTTCCCCTTTACTTACTGTAATATACATTTTAGTTCAACTAAATCAAATGTTACAACTATTCTTAGCTGGATGAACTAAGATATTAAACAACTACTCCTAAGGAATACAGATAAGATATTGATTTGACATTAAGTGTGAAATATCTATTTAAGTATGCAACTTTAGAACTTGATTTTTATTCTTAACTATGATCTATCATATATTTAGCATGAATTTCCATACTCTTTTCCATGATTCTGTCTATAAAGCAAGTACAATCTTAGCAAGTATTTTAGGCACATCATATTTATTTGTACCTTATACTCTGGGCCTTCTAAATATTTAAGTATACTTCTTGATTTGGTAATCATACAGAATTAATTGGTTGTGTTATTGAATTGAAAATAATTTTTTATTTATTTCTTTATATTCTGGTCATGATTTGTCCTCTCACAACACTTCCCGGTTCCTTTCCACCTGTCCATTCACCAAACTTCATTCATTACTTCCTTTTCTCTTTAGAAAATAAACAGGCAAACAAAAGAAACAAATTAATCAGGATCATAATGGTAAAAGTAACAAAAAAAAACAACAAGAAACTCACAGTCACACACACAAACAAAAAACGGTAAAATCACAAAGATGGAAACCGTAATTCACAAGAAACAGAGCAATAAGGAAAAAAAAAAGAGCCCAAACAAAGTACTATGAGACTAAAAGTCCATCAAAATATCACTGATTTTATTTTGTGTTTGCAGTTTACTGCTGGACATGGGACCTACACTTAAGTGCAGATAATATATACTGTCAGGGCCCACTAAAGAAACTAGTATTTCCATTGTAAACAGTTGTCCATTGGAAATAGCTTCCTGGATAAGAAACGGTTATGTTCATTTTCCCCTCCCAATACAGGGACAGATACTGGCTTGAACCTGTATTCACCCTGTGCATGCTGCCAGTCTCTATAACCTAATATGTACACTATGTCTAGAAGGCACTGCTTTTTGTTGTCATCCATCTCCTCTGATTCTCACTGTATTTCAGGCATGTCTTTTCTTTTTCTGTCTCATATAACATGTCGTGACCACAGTTTCCTCTCTCTTCTAGATCCTTCTTGTTTCTCCTGTCCTCCAAATCCACTGATACTCCATTGCCCTTCAGAAAAATGCAGTCCTCCCAGGGATATTCACAGAGCACTGAATAGAAAGATGCAATCATAGTAGGCAGAGATTTTCATATCAAGGCAGGACAATGCAACCTAGTATGAGGAAAATTGTCCCAAGAGCAGAGGAAAGAGTCAGAGATAACCCCACTCTTATTGCCAGAAGTCCCACAAAAACCTCAAATGAGACAACTATAACTTACATGCATAGTACCTAATGAAAACTCATGCAGGCTTTATGACTGTCACTTCAGTTTCTGTGAATCGCTATGAGCACTGATTAGTTCTTCCGGCCATGTCCTTCTGGCATCCTCAATCCCTCTGACTCGTACAACCTTTCTCCCAATCTTCCTTGGGATTCCAGCAATAGTTTCCTACATCGCCCACTAAATGCTCCCCTATTCCTGTAGTCTCTTCCTGCACTCTCTCGTTTGAGCCCTCCCTCCCCTCTCTGATTTCTTCTGTTCCTATTTTCTCCATCTTCAATATCAATTATGTTTTTCCTCACCAAGGAGATCTATGTATCCTACCTACTCTTTATTACTTAGCCTCTCTGAGTCTGTTGATTACAGCTTGATTATCATATAATTTATTATCATTATTATCCACTTACAAATGAATAAGTCCATATTTGTATTTTTGTGTTTGGGTTATCTCACTCAGTATGATGTTGTTTAGTTCATCATTCACATGCAGATTTCATGATGTCATTATTTTAAAACTGAGTAATGCTTCATTGTGCAAACATGCCTACTTTCCTTATCCATTCTTCAGTTTAGGTACATTTAGGTGTTTGCCAGGTTTTGGTTGTTATGAATATAGGCACTATGAACATAGTTGAGCCAGAGTCTATATGGTAGGATAGAGTGTGTTTGGGTATATACTCAAGAGTAGCATAGCTTGGTCTTGAGGTAGATTGATTCCCAGCTTTCGGAGGATCCACAATATTAATTTCCACAGTTGATTTTTCTATAAGGAATACATAAATACACAATGAAAAATGAAATAATATTAAACCAGTGGTGTGGTGCTGGTCTAATTGGATGCTTGAATGTAGAGGAATGTAAATTGATCCATTTTTATCACCTGTATAAAACTCAAGTCCAATGAATCAAAAATCACAACATAAAACCAAACACATTGAATCTGGTAAAAAAAAAAAATAGGGAATAGCCTTGAAGGCACAGGAGACAACTTCTTGAGCAGAACAACATAGCGAAAGCACTAAGATTGACAATTGATAAATGAGACCTCCTGAAAGTGAAAAGTTTCTGTGAGGCAAAGATCACCATTAATAGGACAAAAGAGGAGCCTAAAGAATTGGAAAAGATTTCACCAACTCCACATCTGATATATGGGTAATATCAAAATATATAAAGAACACAAGCTTCTAGACCTCAACAAATGAAAATGGGGTCCAAATATAAACAGAAAGGAATCTCAAATGTCTAAAAAACACTCAAAGAAATGCTCAGCGTCTTTAGCCATCATGAAATTGCATATCAAAACTGCTTTGAGATTGCATCTTATACCTTTGGGAATGGCTGAGATCACTTTCCTCTTTCTCTGGATTCCCTGGTCCCCAAGGAGAAAGTATGGGAACATGGAAAGACTCTGACCTTCACAAAGGCTATGTGAATACATTCTCTATTTTTGAATGGGTTTCATTTAATTTTGAGCTTTCATGTATTGTTTACTATTTTCAACATAATTTATATTTCTGTTCTTTATGGAACACTCAGCACCTCCTTTTGGATTCCCTGTGCTCTGTTTCTCCATTTCCATCCTGCCAAAATGCAGTGACTGGGAGATGCTAAAAGTCTAACAGTTCACAGCAATGTTTTTGTATTTGTCACCAGTTATGCAGCTTCCAGTTTTTGAGCTTACACACACACAAGAAAAGCGATTGGCTTTAAGATAGCAATACCCTTCACAAAACATTTAAATAATGAAGCCTCTGTAATATGGCTAATCAAACCACATGAAAAAAGCATCGTGCATATTCATAAATAGTTTAATATTGTTGTTAATAATTGCCCTGCTCATTCCACATAAAAATTCAATCTGTTTTTTCTACATATCATTATGTAGGAAGCTTTTGTTGGATAGAATATGAATGATTATCAATTCTTTTCATGCTTTGATGTACAGTCTATGCCTAAAGGAAGATGAAGCAAGGCATGCTTGCGTCCTCATGACTGTGGTCTCACTTAAAAATGATCTGAATCTCAAAGACTATGCAGATAGAATCATTCAAATAACTGAGGCTCTTCCTATCTCTGGAAGATGTTTTTTACATTTGTAACTCTTTGTAAATTTTATAAACTCTTTAATTGTCCACAGTTATTCACCACCTATGCATGAATGCCCATGGATCTAGGATGAATACTGCAATTATCAAGAATGATTTTTATTGTGTAGTTATAACCACTTCATCTCTCCTTAATGTGATTCAGGCCTAGAAGGGATGATATGAATTTTCTAAATGCTAATTAGATAAATTTGAAAAAGCAAATGACTTTAGAGGGAGGTTATAATGGGTTACTGACTTAGCAAATTAGAAAGGTTGTTGCTTACAATTGAGAATTTGTAGAGGATGACTTAAAATATGAAATATTTTAAGAGTATTTTTGGTCCATAAATCAGAACTGAAGCTCAGCTTTTGAATGCCAAAGTTGGAAATTATTTCTACTTTAGACTTATTGCATGCATATGTTATATTTACAAATACTTTTAGTAGTAAGACTTTAAAATTGTTATCTCATATTCATTATATAAAGTATGTGTTTCATAACACATTTCTATAGAAGTATGTTATGCACTTTGTCTATATTCATCTTCTATTACCCTCTTTCTGCTGGTCCATTCTCTTTTCTTTAATATAATATATAGAAATAAATATTATTCAAAAACATCTTAAACTGTCTATAAAACTCCACTTTCATCTCCTGTGGTATCTTCCTTGTTTTACTCATCTGTTTCTCAATATATTATTCTGGCCCACTTAGCCTTTAATCAATATTCTTATAATCATTCTTTTAAAAATCTTGGCTATAGCATTACATTGTTAAAGTGTTAAATTCTTGGAAATACCATTTGGTTCATTTGCTTTTGAGTTTTTGTTATCTTCTGTTCTGGGACTTGTACATCTGGACTTAAGTCCCTCCTTAGGATTTTAAATCTCCCATCTTTCTTGTTATGTGGGAATGTTAGGGCAGGGTTAAGCTATAGTTTCCTCCATAGTTCCAGGAATGAAATGTATTACCTAAGCCCTAAGACAGTGGGATCCAGTTACATAACCAAAGTCCTAGTGTTATTCTGACAGCAGAAGACCAAAGTCAGGGAAAAATCACAAACACACAGTAAAAAACTTTCACACCTGTACCTGGAGTAAATTTAAGAAGGGACATGTGTAATTCTATGATTTCTAAGGTGATATACCCAAGAGGACAATGGTAAGAAAGAGAGAGAGGAACTCGGCAGTAGTAGAACATCAGAGAGAAAGCAGGTGAGATAACACCAAACAAAAGATGGCACAAACTTAAGTAGGGGATGGGGGAGAGAGAAGGGAGAAAGAGCGTTGGGGAGAGCTTGGGGGAGTGGGATGGTTGAGATGGAGGAAGGACAGATCTGGGAACAGGGAAGAAGATAACTTAATTAAGGGAGGCATTGTAGGGTTGGCAAGAGTCTGGACTCTAGAGGGGTTCCCAGGTGTCCACAGGGATGTCCCCAGCTATGACCGTGGGCAGTGGAGAGGGTGCCTGAACTGGCCTTGTCCCTTAGTCAGACTGATGACTATCCTGCATATCACCATAGAACCTTCGTCCGGCGACAGATGGAGACAGAGACAGAGACCCATATCTGAGCAACGGACCGAGCTCCCAAGGTCCAGTTGAAGAGCAGAAGGAGGGAGAATATGACCAAGGAAGTCAGGACCATGAGGGGATGATCCACCCACTGAGATAGTGTGCCTGAACTAATGGGAGCTCCCCAAAGCCAGCTGGAATGGGACTGAATGAGCATGGGATCAAACTGAACCCTCTGAATGTGGTTGACAATTGGGGCAGATGGAGAAGACAATGAATGGCACTGGGACCTGTTTCTATTGCTTGTAGTAGCTTTTTGGGATCCTAGTCTATTTGGATGCACACCTTCCTAGGCCTGGATGGAGGGGGGAGGGTCTTGGACTTCCCACAGGGCAGGGTACACTGCCATCTCTTAAGGCTGGAGAGGGAAGGGAGGAGGGTGAGTGGGGAAGCAGGAGGGAAGTGTGTGGAGGGGAGGAAGTGGAAATTTTGATTCCTAGAATTAGTAAAGTAATAAAAAATAAAAAGGGGATAGGAATAAGGTATATTTTCTACCCCATTTTTTCTAGGAAAAAAGTCTGAAGATCAGAAACAGCAAAGAAAAAAATTAGGTAAAGGAATATGGCAAAGAAAGGAAGGAAAAGTGAAGAGAAATCTGTTAGGGAGAAAAATAAGTGGCAAGAGTATGAAAAAAGGACGACAAAAATAAATTTTAAAATGTGTGCATGGAATGTCATATCTGGAAGGTCAGACCTCAGTGAGTTAAGACAGGTAGGCTGCCAGGACACCACTAGTCTCCTCTCCATAACTAGAAGCTTTCAACAAGCAAATGAGAGGAGAAAAAAGAAAAAAAAAACTGGGTGAACTTTGAGTTTAAAACTGTAGCTGAATATTAAATAAGGGACACATAAAAGAGAACAGATTCCAGGAAATTTAAGGGAAAAACTTGTACATGTTTATACTCACCAGTGGTATTTCAGCTCTCTATATAAGGTTTATATTTATATTAAAAATAGAGAAAGGAGACAAGGATAAAGTAAAAATAAAAATAAGATTGAAACTAAAAATAATATAAGCAATTATGACCGTAAGTCTGATTTCCTGCCTCCTGAGGAAACCGCTTCCGTGTGCAGGAGAGCAATGACTGGCCCGTGCCTTTTCTGGGTACTTGGGTTCTCACTATGTGGTGAGAGCGGGGTCTGTTTGTTATTTGTTTCTGGTGTTGATCACCGTGAGGTTTTTCTCATGACAGACAGTGCAGTTTATGAGCAAGGTAGTCATTATGACTCCCAGTGCTTTTTCTCAGTCTAAAAATGGAAAATGTCTGACATCAAAATTCCACTGCAAGCGCCAGTCTTGAGTATCTGTTGGGTCTGTTGATGGAAGGGCAAGGAGCAGGGTTCTGGGGTGGTGCCCTCTTGCGTGTTCATTTGTTACTGCTCATCTTTCAGGGAGAGCTGTGCTCTATGGGCTCACCCAGAGTTCTTAATGCTACCTGATTCTATGTATGTGTACTCCCCTCCACCCTAACCTCACAGAGAAAGGAATTCTACCAGCCAATTAGGCCGTGGGTTCTCATGGTCGGAAGGACCTTTGCCTCCAGACCAGCTAAGCCCTGCGTGAACACTAGGCTTAGTTTATTCAAAACCTCTGCAGCTGGAATAGTTAAATTTGAAAGTGGATATTATTTAATTTTCCCTATATCTCTGCATTATGTGGAATGTAAGACCTCTGTCTTGCTGCACTGCAGATGGATTCAGTGATGAGTCTCAAGTTGCAACGCTTTCTCTTGGTTACTACTTTCTTCTTCTTTGTCACTGTGTGCGACTGTGTTCTCTCCTCTGTCTCTGTTGCCATCTCTTGCCCCTCTGTCTTTTCTACTTTCCAAATTTGGTGTTACTGAAAATTACTATGTATAGTCTCAATCTCTCACTTTGACTTTAGGCTGGATTTCTTAATTCTACTCTTGCCCTCTTAATGTAGATGTGAAAGACAAGATTTCTTCTTACTTTGCCCTGTTATTATACCATTCCCTTTCTTCTTACCTTGCTCCCTTCCGTGCTCCGCCCTCCCTTCTTCCTTTTCTCATTCCCCCCTTCTGTTAGACATTTCAGTAGCTTTCCATAGTTACCAATTTTGGATAGGTGGTCACTGCTTTCTGACAATGCCCAGAAAATTTGTAATTAAAGGCACATTCATATTTTTTATTCCTTTGTAAGAACAAGTATAATTTCACACTCAAGTGTGTGTGGAACTCCACCTGCCTCTGCCTCCCAAGTGCTGGGATTAAAGGTGCCACCACCACCGCCTGACTGAGAGAAGACCATCTTAGATATAATTCTGTGTGTGCTAATCTGTCCACAGTAGTGTTTGAAACAAAGTTTATCACCGATCTTAAATTTACCAAGTATATTAGGCTAGGTGACTCTATGACCTGTCTCTATCTCTACTTGATTTCAACCCATGTTCTGTGATAACAGGGTACATCAGCACTTCCTGCCTTTTTCTCTAGATTCTGGAATTAAATTCAGAATTAGATATGAGTGCATGGAAACACCTTACTGGCTGTCCATCTCGTCAACCCCCTTAATGTTTTTTATTCTTATCCATGTTATAACAAATTCACATAATGATGATTAAAACTTGTGATAATCCTTAATTTGTTGACCCCTTCCAGTTTCAAAAACACCATAGCACATTTTGAGTAAACAGAGTATGATATCAAACAAAGTTTTATAATCATGTAATAGGATATATGTAAGATATGTTTGCAACATTAAACATACAAAATTACATATTATTTTAAGTTTATATATATGCATATATATACACAAAATCTCAATCATATTTAATTCATCAATTCTAATACACTTAAATCCTGTAGACAGGCTACAACATAGACATTTAGCTGATATATATGCATATATATACACACATATATACATATATATGTATATATATGTTTTGTGTGTAATAAGTAAGTTATATAAATAAAATGTTGTAGGCTCTATGACTAGAGCATTCTACTTTTCATGTCAATCAATAAAATAGAGAATTGTATATGTAGACTAATTTTTAGCAAAGTGAAACATACATGAATAAAAATATGCTATTTTATATTAAGTTTCTGAGTTTATTAATCATAAGTTAATTGTAGGAATAAGGGTTTTATTCATATTGTATTTCTATCATTTCTCTAAGTCTTTAAGTACAGAAATTTCTTACTTAAGAGACTGGGAATTTCAAGCAAGTTTCAAGGCTTGAGAGATAAATTATGCATGTTAACAAACTAGAAAGAGTTCATTTACTTTAATATTTATAAGGAAGATCAATGAGACATACAGCGTGGTATTACTAAGTTTGGAAACACTACAACACATACATTCAGTTAATGGAATGTTCACCAAGGAACGCAGTCAGCAATTCATAAATAAATAATTATTATAAATATCCAGATTTTTAAGGTCTTTAAAAGTCCCTTTCTGAAGCCAGCTGTTATTTCATGCATTTGCTACTTCAGTTCATTAAAAATTGCAATTGTAAGAAAAATTAAATGCAGTCTTGCTTAGAGTGGACTAGACATTTTGAAACTACATTGTTGTTTTAAGACTTTGAAGAGAATCAGAATGCTCTTTATGCTATTACTTTTGATGTGAAGTATTGAATAACCTCAGAATGATCACATTGAAAGAATAATTGACAAGACCAGGTCCATATATATCAAACACAACACTTTGTAAGATATAACAATGTTAATCACTAAGGAATATTTACAATACAAGTATAAAGTAAAAATCTTAAGTTGAGTTACAACATAGGCACAATGGTTAAAGGAATATAATGGGAATGAGCTTAGAAGCTTAGATATTGAACAATAAAAGAAACATGATTTTCTATATTATCTTTTCTATTATGTCCCAGAAAAAAAGAATTTTTACTTTCAATACCAGATGTGAATCAAGAATGTGTCAAGAGTGTGTCAGCAATCAATTAGAACTATAAAAAAAGAAGTAAAAATTTTCCCTTAATATCACTATGTTAAATGTTACATAGAAATCAATTTTTTCTCATTATTGGTGTAATTTTCATGCTTCTCCTATGTAAAGCTTGGGATACTTACATTAGTCAAATATTTAGGTGTTTTAGCTAAGGACAATTATCAACTGCCACAATGCTGCCATTCAGATGTCACTTAAGACTTTATGTAAATGTTTACTAAAATTCCACATTAAAAACTGTAAACAGCCAGGCAGTGGTGGCACATATCTTTAATCCTTGGACTTGGGTGTCAGAGGCAGGTGGATCTTCGTAAGTTCTAGGCCAATCTGGTTTTAGAGAATGAGTTCCAGGACAGCTGGGACCATTTTACAGAGAAACCCTATCTCAAAATCCAAAACCAAAGATGAAAAAAAAATACAAACAAACTACAAATGGATGAAGTCAGATATTGAAGACTATATACTCATTAACTGAGTGAGAATTCATTTTACAATGTATGTCAAGTACTTGATCTTGATCAAGAATACCTTTAGTATTTTATAAAATAGTTAATTCTTGATCAAAGCTTACACAAAAATGATTTTCTAATTTAACTCTTATTTCAAATGTAGTTGTACAAATACAAATCTACTACACAGATTTGGAAATGTTTAAGTTACTCTTTCAATGGCAGGTAAATGTTCAATATGATACTTAAATTATTTTCAGGTGGTATCATCTATTAAAATTTTTATTTTTTATTTTATTTTATTTTTTGGTCAGAATGTTTTATTATATCAGTAGAATAGGAACTAGAATGATGCATTTCTAAGACATTTAATATTTATAGTACAGATTTTCTTTTGCTTTTATTTTATAATAAATGAAATATCAGGATATTTATTAATCTCCTTTATTTCCTAATTCTTAGCATTGCCTCTAAATTGACTTTGGCTGAGCTAAATCAGGTACTTTACTGATGTGAATCAGAAGAACAAGAAGATGGTGGAGGTTGTTATGACATACCAAACTNATTCTTAGCATTGCCTCTAAATTGACTTTGGCTGAGCTAAATCAGGTACTTTACTGATGTGAATCAGAAGAACAAGAAGATGGTGGAGGTTGTTATGACATACCAAACTGGTTATCCCTTAAGTATGCAGGTCTTCAAGGTAGGCATAAGGATAAAGCTGTGTTGTTTTTCTGTAGTGGTCGTCTTTATAGAAGTAAGAGTATACACCTAGAATATCGACATCTGAGTCCAAATTGTAACTCTTGGCTCCTGGTTGATAGACCACTAGTGAGTAACATAACATTCCTGAACCCCAATTTCTGCCTCAATAAAATATTAATAATAGAACCAGTCATGTCGTAATGCATGCTTTAATTTTTAGATTAAAATTTTAGATTTAATAATTAAAATATTTTAAAAGCCATTACAAACATATTGCCAGACAATACCCTAGAGAAAGCTATTTCTCTCTTTAAAAACATGATGTCATACACTGGAGAGTTTTGATTTCACAGTAGTATGTACACTGGGAATTCCTCCTTTTGTTTTTGTTGAGTTCCTGATCCAAAATAATTTCCAAGAAACATCACTAGATCTAGTGTCCTACACATTTAAAAATTCTCATTTGTTTATTAGCTCTATTATGTGGTAAAATCCCTCCATTTTATAGATATTGAACAATTAAAAAGAATATATATANATATATATGCCCGCTATTAGGTAGTACATAAAAAGGAAAGCACTAACAATAGCTTTGACCACACACTGTCCCAAGCTGAGGTCATCATTTCCTTGTGAGATTACTCAAGAAGTTATGCATCTTCTTTCCCACAGGAGACTGAAAGAGAAAAGTGGTGTTAAGACATGAAAACTCCTTGACTGGCAATGATCACCAAAAGTAAGGAAAAGAACACTTAAAAAAATACACTGAGGAAGGTTTATTTTTATTTTCATTCATTAATTCTGTAACAATCTTGCCTTTACACTAGAAGGCCAAAAATTCACCACGTTTCTCATCTCCTAGTTCAGGCATCAGGGAGACTGGTGCATCCAGAAATTTTATATTGCAACTCAAAGACCTGGATATCAGTTTATCATCAAGATTTCACAATCAAATGCTTAGAAATGTTCTGATGTGAGGCCAGCAGACTGAAGTTCCTATAATTTCCATTATAATGAAGAGGAGAGAAAAGAATTATAAATTTTTAGAAGATGTAGAATAGTAATTAAAACCAAGCAACCCACTGATTATGGTTATATTTAGATTCTTTATTCTCCTAATTTTAACCCATAAACTCCTATAATAACTTGTGCTTCCCCTTATATTTGAAATTTTTATTCAAATTGGAGGGAAAATATCTTCTATAAAAAATAAGTTTTGTTAGAGAAAGAAAAGTTGAAAGATAAGGCAAATAATCCCAGCAAATTGGGTAAAAGAGCTGACAAAATATTGAAATGCACAAACCCTCTAGAGAAAACTCAATTTTATATTGTACAAGATATTTAAGATAACTCAAAAAACTTTGTTATTTAAGACAGACAATCTAAACATAAGATTGTTCATAAGGCAAGTAACAAAATTGCTTACCAGACAAAACTTCTATTAATAAAGTTAATCATGGGCCACCCAGCACTTTGGAGGCAAAGGAAGCAGGATGCCATTGAGTTTGAGGCCAGACTTGTCCACAAAGCGAGTTCCAGGACAGCCTGAATTGTTACAGAGAGAAAAATCCTGCCACGAAAAACTGAATTAATTAATTATTAGCTAATAATTAATTAATTGAAACATGACTATTTCTCAAGTATGGCTTCTTACATAAGAGAAAAGCATATTTGTAGCTACAGAGATATTAAGAAACAACACTGTGGGCCATGATAATTCATTACTATGCAGTATGTTTTTTAATTAAAAGTTCTGAATTGTCAGGGGCCATGAGAAATACACGGTGATACTATTGTTCGAAGGCCGACCTACCAGATGAATGACTCCCTGATAAGGAGCCCCAGTGGGAAGGTTGTGGAATTACTGGCTGTGAATANTACCAGTGGCTCCTGCCTCTAATTTCTCTTGATTCATTTCATTTCTTCTCTAAGAACTTCATTTTTCCCCAAGAATAGTTTTGAGTGTTTTTCCACAGCTTGTGTGTTTATCTCATAAAAATATTTCATCTACTGGGCACATATATCTGTGATTGGTTATGAAGATGATTTTTCATTTAAATTTTTGTTCCATGAGGATTGTAGGAACTTAAAAGACTGCTTTGCTCCTTTTACTCAGACTAATATATATANAGTAATTTCTCAGTCTAACACAAACTGCACACAATTAGCTCACATTTATCTCAGAGTAAGTTCAAATTAGACTAAAGGCTTTTGGTAAAAACCACAAGTTTGAACCCTTAAAGCTATGTACAAGGTCAGAGACCCAGATGTTCAAGCTAAATTACCAAGAAAAGCTTGCCAATTCTTTGCTTGCCAGTCTGTTAACAAAAGACCTAGGTCTAAAAGCATATCTCACTGTAGTGCCTGCCCTCTAGTTACAGTCTCACTTCTGTAACCTTGGATTTTTGTTTCTACGACAATGGTTCAACTCCTTATCACTTACCCTATGAATGAATATGCTCTTGTTGTTACAACTCCTGTAATTTCTTTACAATTCAAGACTCCTGAATGAGAAGAATATTTAGACTAGAAGAAACTAGAATAAGAAAGCCAGGAGGATAGAAGTAGGACCTAAGAATTAGACTTATGACAGAACAATAAAGAAACAGATGCAGAAAAATACATTTTGAGAGTTCATTCACCCTCACATTTTTCTAATACCCTGCTTACTGAAGTGTGCTGTTTGAACCCTAAGGGGGCATTGATGTTGGTCCACAAATGTCCTTATTAACAACATGATCTCAGAACATGAAAACATTAATAAATGATGACTGAAAATGAAATCATTATGTGATTAATATTTATTTAAAAGAGTCAAATGGAAAATTATATCATATTTCTTTTGAAACATATTCTACAAATTATGATCCAAAATGTTGGATACATTGTAAAACAGGCAATTTGGAAGAACATGATATTGTGAAGCTGATCTTTACTCAAGACACCTGTGTATAAAATCTTTACCACAGGAATGTCTGTTCAGCAAAGTACCATCAGTTTCTGTCTCTTATTTTCAAGTCTTTGAATGTATCTATATCATCTTCATATTTGAATTGCAGATCTTTACTGGATTCTTAATTGATGTTAGCTTTTTCTGTTTTATCATTTTGAAGAAATAACTCAATGCCTTCTGGCATATACTGTTTATGTAGATAAACCAAGTATTTACCTTTTTTGGATTCCTTTGTACATAATGCATTTTTGGCTGTGTTTGTTTATTCATCTTCTTTTAAATGTTCTGCTAGCATTATATATGCAGACAATTTATCTTGATAATATTCATTCTGTCACTACCTGTTGATGATTAAGGATATGGCTCAAAGAAACCCAGGATAACTCCAAAATATTCAAATAATATTTTCTTTATTATAAGGGGCAAACTCACGAAACACAAATGAAGAGTCAAAAAGGAAAAAGAGAGAGAGAGAGACAGAGAGAGAGAGAGAGAGAGAGAGAGAGAGAGAGAGAGAGAGAGAGAGAGATCGCCCAGGGTGGGCCGGCAATTTTCTCTGGGTATACAGAAGGTCATGCCCTAACCTGGTACAACCTCTTAAAGATTATTGGCTGACAGAGGTTTCCCATCACCTTCCCCTTTTGTCAAAATAAGAGAATTCCAAATCCAATATAAAACACTAGAAACAAATATCATGTATAAATTAGGATTACAACCAGAATATTCAATATTAAGCAAGGAACACAAGCTAAATGTTTTAATAAAAATTCTATCCTAAGAGTTTAAGTCTTGCATTGGAAATGGCTTGGCTAAATAAGAAGAAGAAGGTAACTATGACTATCTAATCTTCAACCCCATTGAAGGCCTGAGGAGGGAGATAACATTAATTGAGTAAGCAGAAAATACAATCAAGCAACTTTCAAAATGTGGAATATATGACAGAGACAACTGGCTACCTGAGCAATCATGCAAAGTCTCATTTGCAACGTTAAAGCAATCAACTTTGGCTAAGGCCTAGCATAACTGACAGACAATTTTAAGAGGCAGGAAAATTTTCAGAACCATCTTACCCTGTCTTGGCAAGTTTTGGCATTCTTTTTCCTTGTGTCCTGCTGATCCAGTCAAAATACTCTGTACTTTCTCAGTGGTTAAGGCAAGGGTAGTTCCTTGCCCAAAGTCCAATTGTGTCAAGAAGGAAACTCCAAGTGGAGTTCAGTGTTCAACATTCCCTTGGGAATAGATTGGTGCTGTCATGTTGCTGTGGGGCCTCATCTTCTTCCTGGAAACTTCAAAGACTACTACAGGAAAAGGTTCTGTAGGAAAATCTACTATTCATTGTTTAATGTTAAACATTATTTATATAGACATATATTCAATGAAAACTACAATATAGACAAAATAGGCATAGAGAAAATAAATTTTTTTCTAAATTCTTTCTTCTTTCTGCCCATACCAGATGGCTCATGACATGAGACAGAATGACTAAACTTTTCTTTAAACAATATACTTGGATTTAGAGAAGGATTGCCATTGTCCAACTTCAAAGCCATTCTTTTTTGCTTGGTGATCCTTTCTGGCTATTTTTTTCTGCTTTCAGCATCCAAATATCCAGGATCTCCTGACTTTTTGAATATGTCTATTTTCCTTAGAAGACAAGAACAGAACCCTGCCTCAACACTATATGAGGTTTTCTTTCCACTTGTATGGTTGTCACCTTTGTGAATGAGCTGTCATTTCTCTTTCTCATGAGTTTCTCCTTTTCAAAGTGAAATTTACTAATGTTTATGACATCCATAGTTTTTATTCTCTTGTGGAAAAGAAGCACTGATACTTTGCTGGTAGGCCACAACCTCGTGGTGATGCAGAGATGAATAGAAATGGGTTAAATTAAGATGTAATAGCAAGCCAATAAGAAGCTAGAGATAATGAGCCAAGTAGTGATTTAATTAGTACAGTGGCTGTGTGATTATCTTGAAACTGAGAAGCTGGGAACAAACAAGCAGCCTTCTTAAACAGTAGCACATTTCCTCATTTTCATTGTGAGGTGACCACATCTTTGAAATATATCAGCTGATTTAATTCAGAAGTTTTTTTTTCTATTATCCAATGTCTCCTGCTGCTGCTGTTCTTTTCTCATTAGTGTTAAAAAATTAAGGTTAATAAAGCATTGTGTAATTTATTTCTGGTGCTATTTTCCATATCTTTCTGTTTATTTAGCATATCCTTTATAGTTCAATTTAACCTTTCTGTAACTGCTTGACCTGTATGATTGCTTGATATACCTGTAATATGTTTTATAACATAATAAACAAACAAACAAACAAAAAACCTGTTCTGTTTTCTTAGAAACATATGCTTGATCATTATCTGTCTTTATTTCTGTAGTAATATCCATGATGGCTAAAACTTCTAATAAATACCTGATTACTGAATCAGCCTTTTCTGAGCTCAAGGCAGTTGCCCATTGGAAATATGACTATCAATGGTGTTGTGGTGTACATATTTTAATTTTCAAAATTCTGTACAGTAGAACACATTCATCTGCCAGATTTCATTTTTTTTTGAGTATCATTTGGCTACTCCTGCAGGTAACAGCATTTGGTTACAGAAAGAGCAAGTAAGACATCTCTTTATAAACTCCTTACCTTGTTGCCATGCAATAGGAAACTCTTTCTTTAAACTTTCTGTTGACAGGGTGTTTTTCATGAAATTCTGATGCCTTAGTCACACTTTAAATCAATAATCAATCAATTTCTGTGTTACCTTGTGCTAGAGGACCTGGCAGACCAGTATGGGATCAGATGTGTGTTATGTATATAGGAAAAACCATATTCCTATTCTTTCTTGAACCTGAATGAATAATGAAGTCAATTCTGTATCATCTGGTATAAATTCAGTGGTTTCAACATGCAAGGCTACTCACTGTAAATCAGTAACTACATTGAGAAGTTCTTTGAAATCCCTTAGTACCATGAGAATAATGATATGGGTGTATCATTGATATGCTGTAATTACCATTAATGAATAAAGAAATTTCCTTGGCCTGTTGATAGGGCAGAACTTAGGTAGGTGGTAGAGACAATATTGAATTCTGGGAGGAAGAAAGCAGAGTGAGAGAGAAGCCGGTTAGAATCTTTGCCTGTAAGCCACTGCCATGTGGTAATATACAAATTAATAGAAACGTATTAAATTAATATAAGAGTTAGCCAATAAAAAGTTAGAGCTAATAGGCCAAGCGATGTTTTAATTGATACAGTTTCTATGTGGTTATTTCATGGTTAAGTTAGCCTGGTGGCCAGGATGAACAAGCAGGCCCTCTTCTTACAGATAGGTGCCCATATGGCCAGCTAAATTCGCTTAAAACCTGAGAGAGTTTGAAAAGGAATTCTACACACAAAAATACAGAGTTTAAGAAGCTTCTTGCTGTTTGGTGGTGGCTTGCCACAGCTCCTTTAAGAGAGATTTTCCCGACTCAGCCACAGCAGAAAAAAAGTGGCCGTTTTGGAATGCCCGCTTTCTGGACTTAGCTGCAAGCATGACCTCTGGCTCTGGAGACAGCATTTTGATGGGGTTTGTGAGCAAAGTGATACAGCTTGCTTGATGGTAAAGTGGGCCAGCCGAGTGTCCTGAAGTGGGGTGGTGTGAGTAGCTCAGAGGCAAAAGCGGCTCCTCCATGCTGGGGTAGGTGGAGCAAGCACTGATTTACCTTATGTAACCTAATCATGGTGCAGCTTAAGGTTTACGAAGTGCTTAGCATTTTAAAAAGTACTCCTGGACAGAAAATTATTACAGATATCCAATAATGAGAAATCCAGATTAAAAAAAAAAACATCTAAATGGGTCACAGGGTTGGATAAATGTACGTATGCTTGTAAGAGAGAATGAAAGGAGTATAGAATAAAGAGAGTTGGAAAAGAAGTAAATTGTTTTTTAAAAAAAGAGGGCAAAGTCTTTTAAGAGACAGAGTACAGACAGTCATAGATTAAAGGAGTAAAGAAAATAAAATAAATCTAAAAAAGTAATAGAGTAAAAACAAGCCACATAAAGATGAAATATGTCCAGAGAGTCTGGATTATGTATATTATTTGTTTTCTCTGAATTTTTTGACTATGAAGGAGCTAAGTACAGAGAGACATTTCAATATATATGCTGCTATGCTAAACTAGTATGTATAATACAAAGGTGTCATGACTTTCAAATTTGCATCTAAAGATATTTTGATTTGTAAAAGTTCTCTTGTTTCCACAGAAGATGAGAACCTGTGGATTGCTTCCAGACTAATATGGTTCAGGGGAAATCAGACTCCCTGAAAGGTTGCTGTGAACACAACCACAAAGAAAGTACTTCACCCAACTGCTGACTAAGGTGAACCTAACACACAGGATACATCATGAAAGACCCGACTAACAGCACCCCCAAATAGCAGGAAGAAGTTTAGACAAAACTTAGCCCATATTCACAAATACTGTTTATAGTTGTTTGTTTACATTTAAAGGGGGATATGATACAGATATGAATAATTTGCATTGATATGGATCTTGGTTTATTGATACAAATTTAAAGTCAATTTTGTTATATGTATATGTCTTTCTGATCCTGATTAAGGTATTGTGTTTGTATAGTTCATTTAAAAAGGTAATGTATAATTAAGAAATATAGGTTAATAGGTAGTCATCTATAATAGTCAAGTTTGTAGTCATGTTAGTTAGATTTTCTAGATGTACAGAAATGTAGTTCAGATGGATAGTATTATTCAAATCTTTCAGAGACCTTCAGTATATGGCATTTAAAGCGCTTTAAGACTTTTCATGACAATGAGACATATCTGCTCCAGGAAACACCAAGCTACTTCAAGAGGAAGATGGGCATAGGAGAGGCTCTTTATGGAGTTTGTTAGATGAACTGGACTGGCAGAACCCACAAAGACATGACTGTTAAATTTGCCTAAAGGTGAAATGATCCTTCTGGGTTCCTGCTTGATGAAAGAGTATGTGAGACATTCTGCAGAGTACATAAGAAAGTGACTGAACTGTCACTGAAATTTCCTGCTTCATGGGAAAGTCTGCCAGATACCCTGGGGCTGCAGGCTGAAGATGGATGTCCCAATGGTACAAAAGAACTTTGGGTGACTGTCCATGTAGCAAAACATCTCTATCAAAATAGAATTTTGGAAGTTGCATACAATGTACTTCCTGTTTACGTAGGTAATATTATAACCTTCTGGAGTCTTTGATTGAATTGTAGAATTTATAGTTTTTGTTATAGTTTTCCTTAGTTATGATAAAAGATAAAGTAAATATAAATATTGTAACTATACTTCTTGTTGATACCTGTCTTGTTATTTATAGTTTTGCTATGTTAAACTTAAAGACCCCCTTTTTATTTAAAGATAAAAGGGGAGGTGATATGGGAGTACCCTCTTGTGCTGTAATTATCATTAATGAAAAGAGAAACTGTCTTGGCCTGTTGATAGAGCAGAACTTAGGTAGGCAAGAAAGATGGAACTGATCTCTGGGAGGAAGAAAGCAGAGTGAGAGAGATGCCATAAATCCTCTACCCGAGACAGACGCTGGTTAGAATTTTTGCCAGTAAACCACTGCCACATGGCAATATGCAAATGAATAGAAATGGATTAAATTAATATAAGAGTTAGCTGATAAGAAGCTGGAGCTAATGGGCAAACATTGTTTTAATTAATTTAGTTTCTGTGTGGTTATTTCAGTTCTGGGTTGTCGGGACAAACAAGCAGCCCTGGGCCTTCCTCCTACAGAATAGCATATAACTCTGCCTTCTGGACAGAATTATAAGGGCCTTGCTCCATCTTACTTAATTCTTATGATTTGTAACCTACCTTCCCTGATTTATTTGCATCAGTTTGAAATGTACAGGCTTCAGTTATTGGTGTGTCACATACAATTCTGGAAATAATCCAAGTAGTTCTCTTTATAAGGTTAAGTCTATCACTTTTGGGATAATTATTATTAATTTCTCCCCTAAAATTAGCAAAATGCTCTTTGCCATGGTTCATTGTCTTCTCATACCTTTTTTTAATTTCATCAGTGGAAAAGGAATTATAATCTCTGCTGGTTCTATACCTGCTAATTGATGAAGTCTCAATTTATCATTTTTAATTAATTCAGAGACTTTTTCCACATGAGTTTTTAATTTTTTACTTGGTTTATGTGGTAAAAAGATCCACTCTAAGATAATATTTTCCCTCTGCATTAAAATTCTTGTAGGGGAAATTTAGGAAGGCGAATATGACTAAAATAGAATTAAGATTTGGATTCACCCTATCCACATGTGCTCTTATAATTTCTCCTCAAAAAAACATCAATTTTTCTTCTGCTTCAGCTCCTAATTATCTGGAACTATGTAAGTGTTTTTCACCATCTAGGGTTTTTTTTTAATGAATTATTAGATCAGGAGTTATCCCAAGAGCTGATCGTAGACTTGTACAGCTTGAATGGCTGGTGACCTTTGTCTATCCTACCTTATAATACCCAGAAATGTAAGTTTTTGAGACTGCAGAAATGTTAATCTGGGCATTCCATTGTGGCAATAGTTCATGAGCCCATAAATTCACTGAAATATTATTTACATATGGCCTCAGTCTTTCTTTCTGTCCTGCTGGCCTTAGACATTCAACCCATCTTATTCTTTGCTTCACTCGAGTTAGGGTTCCAATTCCAAGGAACTGAATATCTACCTTTTGACTTGCCAATTCAGGTGTGAACATTCTGGAATAATGACACTTACATCCACACCTGTGCCTATCAATCCCTCAATTACAATGCCATTTATACACACTCTTAGGTTTTGGTTCTTGATCATTTATAAATCTGCCAGAATATTCATTTTCTATTTCCTACTGGAGTTTGATTCATCCTCCAAGTCTATTCCATCATCCATACCAGTATGGCTTTGTACTCTAAGCACTGGATTATTTAATTTTCCTGGTGAGACAAGTTCTCCACAGTAACTGGGAATGAGTGGATCACGTTTAGCACGGGGACCCCCCAATGAGTTTCCCAATGGTATCATGTTGCCTTGTCTGTTTTTTGTTGAACTACATTCATTGGTCCAATGTTGACATTTGCCACACTAACTATATACACCTGAAGGCTGAGTTCTCTTATTCTTGCCATTTCCAGAAAAAAAAGTATTATTTCTAGGAATTCCTTGTCTACAGTCCCTTATCCAATGTCCTATTCTACCACAATTAAAACATTTGGCATTTTGGTATCTCCTCATACCATTGGAAATCGCTTCTCCTATCCAAGCTTCAGTAGTATAGTCAAATATTTATACATTCTTTTTATGTAAGAAGGTTGCATTCTAAGCTGTCATTTTTAAAAGTAAAAGATTCAGAAGTACACATCTAGCTTTTGGATCTCTTCGTTCTATTTGTACAGCCTTAGTTAATTTGTATAAAAAGTCACTAAAGAGTTCTCTCTGATCATGTTTAACCCTTATATATAATTCAGTTTTCCTTTATAGTTTCTGAATCCTGTCCCAAGCACTTAAAGCCTCTGTGCTACATAGGGACAAGGTTTGTTTGTCACAGAGAGCCTGGTCCTGAGGATCAGAATAATGTCCTTCTCCAAGAATTTGATCTTGGAACATCTCAGGTCCTTTTGCTTTTTCCTGTTGTTTTCAAAAATTTTCCTCTTCTCTCAAACAGCATTTCCAGAGCAGCTTTGGTCCATCTTCTAGGAACACTGAGATTAACTGACACCAGGTGTGTTTGATAGCCTTATTGCTTGAAGACCACATTTTGACCATTTGCCTAACAAAGGGTGATTTTAGATCATAAGAAACTTGCTTGTTTTCATTCTTCTACATATTGATATCCGGTCATGCCAGCACCATTTGTTAAGTATGTTTTCTTTTTTTTTCCATTTGATATTTTTTGCTTCTTTGTCCAAAATCAGGTGTTTAAAAGTGTGTGGATTCATATATGGGTCTTTGATTTGGTTCCATTGGTCATCTTATCTGTTTTCATTATGCCATTACCAGGCTGTTTTCAGTACTGTAGCTCAGTAATAGAAATTGAAGTCAGGGATTGTGATGCCTCCAAAATTCTTTTATTGTACAGAATTGTTTTGGCCATCCTTTTTTTTTGTTTGTGTCCTTTTCCATATGAAGTTGAGTACCATTCTTTTGAGGTCTGTGAAGACTTTGCTGGGATTTTGGTGGGTACTGCATTGAATCTATACATTGCTTTTGGTAAGATTGCCATTTTTACTATGTTAATTCTACTTAACCAAGAGCATGGGAGATATTTCCCCTTTCTGGTGTCTTCTTCAATTTCTTTCTTCAAATATTTAAAGTTCTTGTCATACAAGTCTTCTATTTGTTTGGTTAGAGTTACTCAGATATTTTATGCCTTTTTGTGGCTATTGTGAAGGTTGATGTTTCTCTGATTTCTTTCTCAGCTCTTTTATCATCTGTGTACAGAAGGGCTACTGATTTTTTTAGTTAATCTTGTATCCAGCTACATTACTGAAAGTGTTTATTAGTTATAGAAGTTCTTCGGTAAAATTTTTGGGATCACTTATGTAAACTAGCCTATCATCAGCAAAGAGTGAGAGTTTCTTTTCCAATTTGTATTCACTTGTTTTACTTTTATTCTCTTATTTCTTTAGCTAGGACCTCAAGAACTATATTGAATAGATATGGAGAAAGTGGACAACATTGTCTTGTTCATGATTTCAGTGGGATCACTGTGAGTTTCTCCCAATTTAGTTTTATGTTGGCTGTTGGCCTGTGGTATATTGCTTTTATTATGTTTAGGTATGTTCCTTGTATCCATTCTCTCTTGTTTAATTTCTTTTATATCACTCATATGTATAGTTTCTCATGTATATTCTTTGACTACCATATGGTACTTAGTGCCAGAGAGTCTTTCCAATGATATTACTGGATAGTAAGTAAGAACTCTGGGTAAGCCATCTTAGAGTTTGGTACGTAATGATGATGCTAAATTCTGTCTTTGTACTTCCTTTCCCTGCTCATCAGTTTTGATAAATTTCTTAATCTTTTCAAATCTTTCTACCATTGCCTTTTGTAAAGTATGGATCTCCTGTCCAGTTTTCTGTTCTAATGTCCTCACTGAGGAGTCCAAGGTATGGAGTCTGTCTAGTAAAGATAACGTCTCATCCTTGGATGTAATTTTTATGGTAACATATTAACTTCCTGGAGAGACACCCTATCCACCAATCTATCATAACTCTTCAAGAGATTCTGATTATTACATTCAACAGCATCAGTTATCTCAGACAATGTCTCAGCACCCTCCAACATTGACTGGATTTTGTCAATCAAATTGGTCATATTCTTCTCTAGAGTGCTGATTTTCACTTTCTGATGGTTGTTATCACTTTTATAAAAGTGCCTCATTCTTGGCTCTATTATCAAACCATTTTTAAGGAGAAAATATGAAAGGCAAAGCTAATCTCCAGAATCAAATACAAGGATGTAGGAGAGGAATCACATAAGCTTTGTATAATACCATCCATAGTATAAGTAAAAAAGCTGTTGAATTCATGGATCATTATGTTATCTGTCATTTTGACCTTATAAATGATAAATTTGACCTTTTAAATCTTACCTGTTACCAGTTGGAGTAGGTGTAATAACCATTGTAAGCCAGCAGGTGTGATCGTTGTAGCCAAGTGGCTGGGAAATGCAAGCCTTGAAGAGTTCGGATTTGTTTTATCACATTATATACTGAAAAAAATGCTTAAATTAAGAGAGTTGGTGAACACTACAAAGAGAAAACCCAGAGCCTATGACAGTGCAAATCACAGACTGTGTGCTCTGTGGGGATCCCTGGCAGAAGTTGGCTAGAGCCGCCAGTGGGAAGAGTCAGTGCTCAATTGCTCAAATGCACCAGGCATGTCCTGGTAGTGGCTGGCTGGAGCTGTGGGTAGGAAGGGTCAAGACCCAAATGTACCATGTGGTCCCCAGCTCCAGCTGGCTGGAGCCGTGGCATTCCCCAAAAGTGGGTGTACCAGTCCCCAAGCCCCATGATTCGGGCACCAAATGTTGATGGGTTAGCACATGGGTCAAAAAAATCCCAGACAAACTTCAAAATATTCCAGTTACCTTTTCTTTATTATAAGGAGGAAAACTCACAAAACAGGAATGAGGAGATCAACCTCAGCTGTATAGCACGGGGGAGAGAGAGAGAGAGAGAGAGAGAGAGAGAGAGAGAGAGAACAGCGGTTCCCCATTAACTAAGTTCTTCTACCCATTTTCCCTTTTTCTTTAAACTCATTCTTCATAAATATCCTCCAAGGAGCTGCATCATTGAAAATTACACCACTTTCAGAACATTGACCTGCTGCTGGAGGAAGATAAAACTTGTACAGGCACCATGGAAACCAATTTGACAGTTCCACAGGAAGCTGAGAATTGATCTACCTCTAGACCTATCTTCCCACGCTTGAGCATATATCCAAAGTATACTTCATCTTACCACAGGTACACTTGTTTAAGCCTGTTTACTGCTTCTCTGTTCATAATTGACAGAAACTGGAGACAATCTAAATGTCTATCAAATGACGAATGGATGAAGAGAAATTGCAATATTTATACAATGGAGTTTTACTCAGTTGTTATAAAATGACATCATGCAATTTTTTGGAAAATGTAGGGAGCTAGAAGAACATCATCCTAAGTGAGCCAATACAGACCTCGAAATACAAATAAGCTATGTGCTCTCTTATATAAAGATACTAGCTATTAAGTCAATGATAAGTAAACTATAATCTATATAACAATGGAAGATAGGTATAGGGTGAGGCACTGCGGAGAGAGGGATGGATCTCCCTTGGAAGGGGATATAGAATAGCTACGTATGGATGAGGTGTCGTGGAACTTGAACTGGAGGATCAAATGGGGAAGGAAATGAGAGAGGAGCCCCAAAGAGAAAACACAGGGAGTATAAGCTAAAACAAAAAGCTTTATGAATGGTCATATGGAAAACTAATACTTTGAAAGCATGTGTGTGTGAGTGTGTGTGTGTGTAGTCAATTTAATAATATATATCAAGTAAATATAATGTTATATTATATATAATGTTAATATATATGAAGTTCATCTAAATGAAATCACCAAATAATGGGGAGATGCAATCATAATTTGATGTCTTTACTCACCAAATGAAGCTTTCAGTACCAGGAATGGGCTATATCTTATCTACTTTTGGAGGGGGACCCATGTGAACCCCCAAAGAGTCCTGGCTCTTTTCTATTCTATTTTTTACACAAACTGATGGTAAGGACTGCTGTTGAGGACATCACCTACACAAATCATATAACATGGAGATGTTGAACTGGTACCTACCTAGAGTCTTTACTCCCACTGACTAGTGTTTATGTTACTGGAAAGCATTCTACATATTACCAAAGAAGAAAGGTAAATGCAAACTCAGCAAAAATCTTTTGATAGATGAACGTGACCTCTCTGTAAGATTTGCTAGGAGAAGCATGGCTTGAGGAAGTCAACAAACAATTCTGAATAGAGTTAAGTTCCATACCATGATTCCCAGTGCTGCTCAATTAGTCAAGTACCTGAGAGTAGACAAGGGACCTATCCAAAACAAACACTGTGGCTCTGTTAAAGGAGCGTAATAAAATAACTACTAGAAACATTGCAGTACAATTTTTAAATAGTTATTGCTCAACAATCATCAGGAAAGTGTCCTGCATTAGATGAGAACCAATAAAAATGAGCACAGCCAGAAAAATGCAGAGAATGAGAGATCCTTGAAAACTCAGTCCTAAATGTTATATTTCCATAAAATCTCTTGTATAGCAGTCAGGGAACCCTGAAGAACAGAACATAGAAATACTGGAAGAACCAGAGGATGTGAAGGACACCAGTAAAACAAGGTCTTCTAAACACACCACCCCTTGTGCACATATGAACACATAGAGACTTTTGGCAGCATGCATGGGGTCAGCATGGCTTAGCACCAGAAGTGAGCCTCTGAAATTGAGAAGAGAAGTGGACCCAAGATCCCATCCCTAATGCAAAAATCTTTCTGAAATTGATAAGTATTCACAAATGAAAAACTTGTTTTTTCCAATAGAGTCTCAATAGGGATTCAATTGCAAAAAGAATGTCATTTTGGAAAAAGAATGCCAATTTAGTCTCAAAATGTTACAACAGTAAACTTTTTTATCCTTATTGATTCTTTGGGTGTATATTATAGTTTCTTGTTTTGTGGGATTCCTGTGTGTGTGTGTGTGTGTGTATACATGTGCATGTGTGCATGTATCTGCTTCTGTATGTGTTTCTTGTCATTTTTACTTGTCTTTTTCTTTTTTTGTTTGTCTTGCCATTTTCTGATTAGTTTGTTTTTATCTTATTTTGTTGTTATTAATTATATGTCTGTGTTCTTATAAAGGAGAAACAGAAAGGATATGGATTGGGATGAGCAGTAGAGAGGAACTCAGTGGAGTTGGTGGACAGAAAGGCCTACTCACAATACAATGTATGAGAAAGTATTTGGTTACTTTGCTGATGCTGCTGCCTCCATAATTGTTTTGTTTCATGCTGATCAGTTCTTGGGATTAGAATTTTAATGAACATAATTTTAGAAAACTGAATTCACTCCAATGTTGAATTGTTCTCATTGCTTATATAACACTTTTAAATTGTATTTTTTTGTAAAACAAATGGACTGTTGATGTAGAAGTCATTCAATTTGTAAAAGTATTGGCCAGATGTCTATTATCATTACTGTGTATTATGATTCTATCTTTCATTTTTTTCTACTCTTTGAAAATAGAAAAGTCATTATTCTTTTTACGACTTAGCCACATTCTCATCACCACTGAAACTAATACATGCTCATCATCCCATCCCCTTGTTCAGTGATTTCCACTCATATGTGTGCTGAGTGAAATCTGGTAAAAGAATGTGAAAATGCCCAACTCCCTCCTTCAGAGTTCATCTGAATTCAACATTTACTAAAAGTGAAACAATTCTGCAATTTGCTAAATTAATTTTTTTAATTATTTATTTTACATACCAACTACAGTTCCTCTTCCCTCCTCTCTTCCCATTGCCTGCTCCCTACCCACCCCCATCTATTCCTCAGATTTGGTAAGGAATTAAATTTCTTATATTTATGTGAAATATAGGAAAGAAGAGCTTCCATTCATAGTCTCATAGTTTCTTTGTCTATTTTTGGTTTTAGAGGAGTGTGGATAGAGATGTCATGGGAGAAGATCTTGATGCAGCAAACTCCTAGAGAGAAGGTTTTCAAATAATGCTCCTTAAATGTTCTGAAGTGCAAGTAAATGCTCACTTACTATCTCTAGACAACAGTTTTGTTCAGTAGCTTCATAATTCTTCAGGGTTTTTTACATTCATTTAATGAGTTTGCTTCATCTTCGAGGCACAGCTTAAAGAAATCATTGGTGGAAACAGGTTTGTTAATCACATGGGCATACTTTTTTTCAAAGGAAGGAAGAATCATGCCTAGTGACCTGAATTCTTTACTATTCTGGTAGGAGCAAGCTTCCACCTGAATTTCCAAAAACACCTGAGCATTGTTTAAACTCCAGTTCTGGGTTTGTCTCTCAGTGTCTAGAACTCATCCTTGTGAAAGAGAAACAATTGGGTGGTGGTGATGATGCATACTTTGCATCCTAGCACTCAGGAGGCAGAGGCAGGCTGATCTCTGTGAGTTTGAGGCCAGCCTGGTCTACAAGAGCTAGTTCCATGTCAGTTAAGGCTGTTACACAGAGAATTCCTATATCAAAAACAAAAACAAAAACAACAACAACAAAAAACAACAAAGAAAATAAAATTAAAACAAAGAAAAAAGAAAAAAAGAAAGAGAATCATGAATCTTGGAGTTGCAACCTCCATCAATAGAATCCATCCTCACGTTTATTAAAAATCCTTTGTCTAGGCCCTAGGATGAGCACTGTTCCCCAGGCATAAAACTCATTCCTATGATAAGATCTCCAATACTTTGCTTTAGCAGTGTATTTTGCAAGGCAAACAGAAAGATCCTCCAGCCTATTCCTATGTTATTAATGTCGAGAAAGTATCAGATTTAACCTGGGTGGTGGTGTTACATGCTTTTGATTCCAGTGCTCAGGAGTCAGAGTCTATGGATCTCTGTGACTTCCTGGTCTTTAGAGTGAGTTCAAAGCTACACAGAGAAACTCTGACTCAAAATCAAAAAGAAAAAAAAACAGATCTAATAAAGCTGAAAAAGAGACATATCATGGGAACACATTTGGATAAAGACAGAGCAGGAAGGGGCAGACTGATCAAAAATGACAACATTAGTGAAGTTCTCAAACTCATGGAAATGAGCACATGCCATGGTTTCAGAAGCAGAGGACAAGCTAACATTTCTACACGTGATTGTTTTTTGAAGAACACAACATTACTGCAACATCAGAAGAGGAAAAAATTAAGCACACAAAAAGAGTTGTTCATTCCATATGAATATAATATATTGGTACAGAAAACACTCATAAAAGAACATGAAAAATATCATCCTGGTGGTTGAGTTTACTCTGTACAAGATGAGATCTATGTTACCTGTTTTAGAGCTATATCTCAAGGTAACGACCATACAGTAAAATATTTATGAACAATGAAAGTCATTATTTCCATATAGAAATATCACATGAATGAAGGTTGATCTCAGAATTCTTTTCTACAGCTCGGTGATCCTATAACTTCAGTATTCAAAAACATGGTGCAGGTGTAAGGTGAATTCTGGGTCAACCTGAAGCATAAGTAGAGTCCTGTTCAGACACAATGATAACAACAACAGTAGCAAAAACAAAATCCAAAAACTAAACAAACAAAGATATTGATTAAAATGCTGATAACTTCTTCTATGGTAGAAAAAAATTGTTAAATAAGGATGATTTCATTTATTTCTTTCTCATTGGAATCCTCTTCTCCTTCACTTGTTCTACTTGTCCTGGAGAGTAGAGCAATTGACATCCTTGACCTTTTCCTGATTATAATTATTAGCTATGTTTATGATATATATGTGTGTGTGTATTTATAATATGAGTTTATATTTAAATGTATATGAGTTTATATATATAAACTCAAATTCAGGGCTCTTGAATTTTAATATTAAGGAAGAGAAAGAGAATGAAAACGAGAGAAAAGCCATAAACAAAAGATTCAAAGCTAGCAAGCATAAATGAGAGAAAGAATTCAGCATCTTTCTTTCTGCATCTGCGTTACCTCATTCAAAATTGTTACACTTATCTGAGAAGTTTGTGATTTCATCTTTTCCTAATGCAGAGTTATAGGCTTGGAAATTAGTATGGGGTCAAAGGGTGAGGTGGAAGATCTCAAGGAAGAGAAAATAGAAACTACAGATAGAAAGTGGGAAAGACTGCCGTAAAAAATGATAAGAGATGTTTGGTATATTGGATATATAGACAGGGTTACTAGAGATAAATCTTGATTTTTGACTTGTTTTAGACTAATTCTGTAAAAGTGCATTGCTTTAGTGATGTCATAAGGGAAATAAAATGAAAAAGAGACCACAAATATAACTTTATATAACAGATTTCCTATGGTATAAGCCATGTATATTGGTTTGGGGCACACAAAGAAAAATATGTTTAAAATGATATGTTCCCCTACTTCTAATCTGAATAGTGGTGCTGAATTAACTATAACCTTTTTTTGTTCTATATAAAACACAATATTAATATGTATAATTCTATTTATGCTCTGTAATTTACACACTAAAGTGTGTGATAGCTGGGCAGTGATGGCCAATGGTTTAATCCCAGCACTCAGGAGGCAGAGGCAGGTGGATCTCTAAGTTTGAGGGCAGCTTGGTCTACAGAAAAATTTTCAAATGGCCTAGGTGTACATAGCGAAAATCTATTTTGAAAAAAAACAACAATATAACAATAACAAAAATATTTTAAAAATGTGTCTGTGACAAACAAAAATATATAGGATTGTAATTTTTCATGTTATTTTTTCCTGTGTGGGTGGTGTGTGTGTTTGTGTGTGTGTGTGTGTGAGAGAGAGAGAGAGAGAGAGAGAGAGAAGAGTACCTGTGTTCACATTGTATCTGCATACTATGTAGTATGATAATTGAAACACATTAACGAATGGATAAAAATACAGCAAGTTAAATGAAGAAATTCCATTTTCAAATGTTCAACACTGATGAGATATATGGTATAATGTAATTTAAGCTTTCAGGTTTTAAGTGAAGAAATAATGTAAGGATTACTAGGAGAAAGAGCACCCTATCCAAAGAGTCAAGATAAGAAACAAGCTTGGCCTGATGGTTTTGGCTTGTTTAAATCAGATTTAGAGTTGTTTAAGTAAAATTTACTTATTGCATAACCTTGAAAATCAAAAGTTAAATCTACTAAATCTTGCTACAGAAATACAGAAATAATAATCAAGAAAGATTTGAGTTGAATATATGAGTCCACAAATTATTACCAATATACTTACATATCTGTAAATGTGAGGGCGGCATTTAGATAAGAAGAGCACATCTGCCCTCCTCACTAGAATAAAATCTTTAATTTGTGGCTAAGATTTGACGAACTCTTTTTTTTAATGGAATCTACTAAAGGTTATTTGCTAGAATAAATTTTTATCTCATCTTTAAACTTTTGTTTGTTTGTTTTGTTTTGTTTTAGTTTATTTGTTTTTGACTGACTTAGGGTTTCTAAGTGTAACCTTGACTGTCCTGGAACTTGCTCTGTAGACGAGGCTGGCCTCAAACTCATAGAGATTCACCTGGCTCTGCCTTCCGAGTGCTGAGATTAAAGGCATGTGCCACCACTACTCAACTTTAGGTCTGTTTTAAAGAGAGATTTGTCTAAATAAATGAAATAACCTAATAAATAAATGAGAAAGAAGGGGTTACACCAAAAACAAATGGATAGTATATTTTAATCTGAATAATGCTGAGACTGGAATTCAAGATAATATATGTGTCAAGAAGAGGAAAATTTGAAGAAAAAGTTGAAAATTGATTAGATGTATCACTGAAGGATCTTGAATGTAGGAATAGTCAGGAATTCACTTAAGTTATGGAATTCCTTTGAAGACTTCTAAACCAGACTTTTTAGAAAAGCTTGTGGAGATACCATGATGAGGAAATTGATGATATTATTCAGTTTCCATATCATGCATGATATGTATTTAGGATTTCCTAGTGTCATGATGACGAAAAATATGGTAATTTCCCAATTTTAAGTGCTTGCATCTTCTTTTCTTAAGTGCATTGGAAGTTATGCCAGTGCTATATTGGAAGGTAAAGTAGGAAAATAAATGATGGACATTTCTAGTAAGAACTTGGAGAGACGGGAAGCAAATGATGCAGACAGATGACAAGTGCAGACATCAAATTCCATCAAATAAGTGCTTCTATTCAGGTTTGCTATTGTGACGGTCAGAGGAGTATCATGGATTATCTCAAGTAATCGTCCAAACTCTTCAAAGTAGAAAGACTGCCCTTTCAAAGATGAGACTGGGTTTGAAAAGGATAAAGAAACTTGTTGAGAGTCACAGAACTAATAAGCTGTAAAATTAGTAAACAGATGGAGACGATTGCATATGGGAACGTTGGAATCTATAACATATGCTTTGTGAACACATCAACTTTCCGTCCATTTCAGAGAGAAAACTGAAGCAACAGAATTAGGTAACTGGATATTGGTGAGGACACTGAGTTCTATCTAGATCTACAAACATATTACAAAGTTATACCTAGACTGTGGCTCTTCCCACAGTATTAAATCTGATGATAAATGTCACGTCTAGGTACACAAAGCCTCATTCCGGTTAAGCTATGGTGGTTTTAGGTTTTAGGTGTTCTGTGAAATCTGTTTAATATAGTCTAAAGTGTCTCAATACAGTGGCTAATGTTTAAACTATCTATCAATATACTATGCTTCAATGTCTAAACCTTTCAAGAGGTATTAAATAATAGCAGCTTTACATCCCCCCTAAACTAAGTACAACATGCCCTGCTTAGTTCCTCACCATCCACTTTTTTGTTGTTGTTGTTTAACATTTCCACCTCCTCACCTCCTCCCATATCCCTCCCCTCCCCCCATTCCCTCTCCCCCTCCCTCTCCCGTCCAAAGAGCAGTCATGGTTCCCTGTCCTGAGGGAAGTCCAGGGTCCTCCTCCTTCCATCCAGGTCTAGGAAGGTGAGCAGCCAAACAGACTAGGCTCCCACAAAGCC
>LOEQ01003273.1:115015-129297 GCA_001685075.1 Bramus lutescens | reverse complement strand
TCAACCTACCCCAGGATCCAGCAATACCACTCCTGGGAATATAACCAAGTGATGACCAATCATACTACAAAAGCATTTGTTCAACTATGTTCATAGCAGCACTATTTGTAATAGCCAGAACCTGGAAACAACCCAGATACATTACATTTTTAAATGAACTACACAATCACAATCTCTTAATCGAGAGCAGAAATATACATATAACAAGAATGACCTTAATTTTCTTTCAATAAAACAAGATCCATACCAATGCAAATCTTTATAGCATATCCCCCCTTTAAATATAAAGAAACATTTTTAAAGAATATTTGGGAATTTAGGTTTAGTACTCTTCAAACTGCTTCCTGCTGTATATTGGATGAAGTAATTTTTGGGGGGTATTCATGGCAGCCTTTCAGGGAGTCTTGGTCCATCTATCCATATTAGTCTGGAAGCAATCCAAAGGTTCTCATCTTCTGTTTGAACAAAAGAAAAAAACCCTTTTAAAACAACATATCCGTAGTCTCAAATTTTAAAGTCAGGATAACTTAATAATATACATGCTAGTTTAGCTTAGTGCCCCATACAATGAAATGTCTCTCTGTACTTAGCTACTTCACAGTCAAAAATTTCTAAGAAGTCACAATAGTATACATAATCCAGACTCTCTGTTTATATTCTATTTTTATGTCTTATTTATTTTTAATTTTTAATGATGACTGTCTGTACTCTGTCTCTTTAAAGATTTTGTTTTAATTTTTTAAAACAATTTACTTCTTTTCTAACTCTCTATAGTCTATCTTTTTTCAACCAAGCCCATGTACATTTACTCAAGAATGTGAACCCTTTAGAGGTCTATATCTGTCTGAATATGGTTTTATTGTGTTTCTGTTAGCCTTTTCTGAAAAGAACAGCTTTTATATTAATTTTTATTGAGCTCTATATTTTTTATGCTCCCATGTCTACCTCTCCCCCCCTTCAACCATTCCCTAGGGTCCTCATGCTCCCAATTTACTCAGGAGATCCTGTCTTTTTCTACTTCCTATGTGGATTAGATCTATGTAAGTCTCTCTTAATGTCCTAATTGTTGTCTAAGTTCGGGAATGTGGTTTGTAGAACATCTTCTTTAAATGCCAAGCACTTTTTAAAAACTTAAGCTGCGTCACTGTTAGTGGAAATTCGTCATTTTCTGCTTGCCCCACCCAGTCCAGCATGGTGCAGCTACTTGCCGCCTCTGAGAGCCACACGCACTGAACCATCTCTACGCACACACCTGGTCCATATTGCCATCAAACAAGCCATAGCACACTGCTCACAAACCACATCCTAATATTTGGTCTCCTGAAAGAGCCAGAGGCTCAGCTGGCAGCAGGCCCAGAAAGCTGGCATTTCAAAAAGGCCTGGAAGCTGAATCAGGAAAATCTCTCTTAAAGGAGCCATGCTTCTCATTGCTTCTAGCAAACAGAACCCACCCAAAATAATTCTGCTATCATCTGCTATCAAACCATGCTTGATTCTGTTATTTTCTTTGTAGGATTTCTTTTAAAGCTCTCTCGGGTTTTAAGTGCACTTTAGTTAGCCATGTTGATGCTTTGTGTGTGTGTGTGTGTGTGTGTGTGTGTGTGCAGAGGCAGCTTATTGGTTCCTGGCTACTCAGCCCCAAAATAGTTACACAGAAACTGTATTATTTAAATCACTGCTTTTCCATTTTGGTTCTATCTTCTTATTGGCTAAATCTTACACATTAATTTAACCTATTTCTAGTAATCTGTGTATTGCCACGTGGCTGTGGCTTACTGGGTAAAGTTACCAGTGTCTGTCTCCAGTGTGGGCTACACTGCTTCTCCCTGACTCAGTCCTTCTTTCTTCCAGCATTCAGTTTATTTTTCTTCACCTAACTAAGATTTGCCCTGCTCTAGTTCCAAAGCAGTTTCTTTATTTATTAATGGTAATTACAGAATACAGCAGGTAACCCCATATCAGTGAAAGTAAAAAATTCAATGTAATTGTAGGAGCATTAGAATGGCTTTTCTACTCTGTCTAGAAAAATCATTGGAATGCAGATTTAGGTCTTAATAACTTTAGTGTATGATTTTATTTGCTGGTATTTTACAATAATTTAATTAAAATCATGCAGAATAACTAGGTATTCATTGTCAGAGAAATTTTCACCAATAAAATATATAAAAATTGATTAAAAACTATCTCATAGAAGTAAAATACAATGGTATAAATAGTTTTTAGACTATGTCTTCTAACATGAGTCACATACTCAGTTTCATTAGAGGACATTTATTCCCATTAAAGTATTTGGATATTTAAGAACACAATCTTATTTTCAATCCTTTGACTTCTCTCTTCCTATACTAATAATAATTAGAATGATCATATAGAACACTATTCTACAGTAATATTCTGTCTATATGTGTAGAATACTGCCTAACAAAGTTGACCACTGTTGAAGAATTATCTCAGAAATCCCCCACTAATACATGACCTTGATATATTGGCTTGTTTTATGTTAACTTGATGCAAGTTAGAGTCATTTGAAAGTAGGGAACCTTAATTATGAAATGCCTCTTGGTCATGGTATTTCATCATAGCAATAGTAACCCTAACAAATCAGTTGTTATAACCATTCTTGTCTTTTATGCTCCCAGATATTCCCTTTATATAAAGGTCATAAGATTTTAACATGCTTATTTTGTCTCTATTGAACTAAAATGTAATATTTATAAGTCAGTATCTTTCTATTAGGATGCTTAGCAATTATTATAAACCTTTATATTTAAAAATTAATTTTCCCTTCTGTATTACTCTTATTTGAATTCACATGCAAAGAGTCATAAGAGTTTTACATTTCAGAACTACAAACTTACATCATCTCTATTTTAATGCATATTTCTATACAATAGTTCAAGCTAATATCTATAAATATATTAGTATCTTCTATGAAAAACACTAAAGATAGGGTTCCATATGGATTCATTTGGTTACTGTAAAACCAGTAATCCAGAAACATATATTAGTCATTTTAACAGTATCAGTGTTTTAAAATGATGCTTTTATCATAATAAAAAGGTTAGAAATACTGTAGCAAATACATTAAACTTTTTTTTATAAATGGATGACCTATTTGTGAAACTCTAAAGTTTAAAATAGCCTTCTTTTTCCCCAGATGCTTTTCTATTACCTAATTCTTTATTTTTTTCCTTCCTTCTTCCTTTGACACCTCTCATTCAAGCTGTTTATTGTTTTCTTTATTTTAATCCATGATTTGTACTAAACATAGAACATTCTGAACCATTTATCAATGAATCCTAAGAATGAGTGTTTCCTTCTGAACATATGCAAAAATTTGAAGCAAAGAACAGAAAACATGTTTTATAATCACATTTTAGGAAGAAGGGAGAAAAAGTTAATGGTGGATGAGCAATATTTCATTAATGTAGAAATCACAGGGCAACATACTACACATCTGGAACACAGCTAATTATTGGGTTGGGAAATAATTTAAAAAAGATTTTTGTGTAATCTTGACAGATGTTATAAAATCCATCAGTTAAAACCCTGGTAAAATATTTATTCAGGCTTATAGCAATTTTGTTTGCTATGTAGTATTGGGGCATAAATTTTTGTGATATGCAAGTTGTTTCCATTTTTAATTTTTATTCTTCACATCTTTATTATTGACTATAGGATGCTCTTCTTTTACAAAATATTAGAATATATTGTTAGGATTTTATTAACTCAATAAATTCAATAGTGTTATTTGTGAAAACCTCACTAATTGGGTTTGCCTTGACATATAATATCAATATAATGAACCTTTAAATATTCTGGACACAGATAATCATGTTTTATATTTAATAAAATTATTTTATTATACTTTATAGAACAAACTTATTCAGAGACTTATTTAATTTAGTATACCCACAGTTGTTAATGTTTTCAAAACCACATAGTTATTTTATAACAGCAAAATTCACACTAAAACACTGTGTTCACACAACATATTACAAACAAAAAGGGCCAGCAAGGAGTTGGCAAGTCATATGGGTCAAGAAATTGAAAAAGAGATAGAGGGCCATGCTACAAATAAGATCAGGGCTTATGAGATATGAATAAAAAGATAAGCTCATTATTAAAATATGCATCATTCAGAAATGAAATAATTATACCTAATACCTTGTATACTGATTTTTAATGAGAAATGCAAGTGATGCCACTAATCAATGCATGCATTTTATTTTAGGTATTAAGATATAATTTTAATTATAGTATAGAAATACATAAGCTTCCTCCCTTTCTTTCCTCTCTTATTTCCCCAATAATTCCTTAATTGAAGATGTCCATTAAGGCTTCACCTCACCCCCAAAAGGTGTAGGGCTACCATGAAAGATAGGTCAGAGAATGTAAGAGATGGAGGATGGAAAGAACATTGTAAAATACTGTCTTCTGGATATGGTATGGCACAAGGTCAAGATAGTCAGTAATTGCAGAATTGATGGAGGAATGGACCAAGAAGTTCCAAACTATACATGAGAAATACTGGTAATTGAAGGTGTCTGAGGCAAGAAGAGTCATTTTCTTTGTTTTGTCAGAATGCTAGTAGGTTTCCCATACCACAATGAATGACCTACACCCATTAATACATGGACAGTAGTGACCAGACTCAGTGAATGTGATATACTTAAGGAGGAAGCAGTATGAGGAAAATGAAATTTGGATATGATTAAAATACATTGTATATGTGTATAGAATTCGTGTGTGTGTGTGTGTGTGTGTGTGTTGAGTGTGTACTAGAATTAAGCAAGATATTTAGGAGATGATCGGGGGCCTTTAAAGGGTATCATTTGGAATTCTAGAACCATTTTGTGGTGATATTTTAATTTTATTTTGTGAAAAAGCTTCCGTGAAACTCAGAGAGTAAAACAACCACACTGGTAAGCTATACAGACATGTCAGTGGTGGCACACACCTTTAATACCAATGGCCACACAGTTAACCATAGAAGCTGGACAGTAGTGGTGCACCCCTTTAATCCCAGCACTAGATAGGTATATAAAATAGGAGGAGACAGATATCAGACTCTATTTTATTCTGAAGATTCTTTGAGAAGGATTGCCATTACAGTCTGAGGGAGAGGTTAAGAACCAGTGATTGGCTGCTTTGCTATTCTGATGTTCAGGTGGAACCCCGATATCTGACTCTGGGTTTTTATTATTCATGCTACACCATTTTTTTGAACTGAAAAGCAAATACTTTCCAAGATAAAAAATTTAAGGCAATACATTGTTTTCAACACATATATTTCCTTTACAATATTGATAATTTCATTTGCAAAGCAGATTTGGGGATGGCTTAAAGTCCTGTTAGTGCTATAATGAAAGCTTTTTAATTAATATCTCCTGAATCTTCTGGTATGGATATGTGGTTACATTCTTCAGATCTGTGAGTTTTTTTCTAACAGTACAACACAACCAAACTATGTGGGAGTCACATACAACAGAAATGTGCACAATACACCTAATCTTCATCCAGAATCTGCTTATATAAGTGAGGGAAATATTGCAATGAGTTACATAATGAGTCAGTCACAAAACTTTTCCTGTGAGCAAATGACCATACATCTCAGCAAAATGTACCAAGTGAGACCATTCCAGCAATAACCATTAAGACTCAGAGCAGAGAAGCGAAAGCACACCACAAAGAGAGAGAATGGCTCATTAAAACTAAATTCACCTTCCCCCACAGGATACTCTTGCAATTCTCTGTAATATGGAGAATTCTGGCTGACATTTTCAGTAGACATTTATAACTCACTTTCTGGATGAAATACAGAAAGGGATGGGTGCTACATGCACAACAGAAATTCTATACTATTTTTTTCCTATTTGGCAGAAAAAAAACACCAACTCCAATAAATAACCTTAACAGAAATTGCTATTACATTTAAACATGCATTGCCTTGGATTTTGGAAAAAGATTATTTTGTAAATCGCTCTTAATCTATATTTTAATCAGACATATTTCTTGATGAAAAGAAATTTTATGATCTGCACGTGGATTCACAGTACTACTGACTGTTCATGATTTTAATATTGAAAACACACTCAAATAATAAGGTAATGGGTAGTGTATATATCAGAAACTATGCAATGTGTAACAGAATTCTGCATTCGGTTTACTGGGTTATTTCTTGATGATATAGTGGTAGTCCATTTCTAACATGTTAAAATATTTAGTAGTGAAAAAGCATAATTTGCATATTTAATTATTGTGTATTAGTTGAACAAAATAGTAGCTTATATATGACTTTCTTATATATGCATAAATTATAATTTGGTAGTATTTATCATGTTATTTTGTCCCAGTCTTTTCCTGTTTTTCCATGTTATTTTCTTATTTTTCCTTCTTTCGATTTCCTTCTCTTTCCCTAATATTTTTAGAGTGCTATTCCTTGTTAAACTACACATTTGAGAGAAACCTCAAGTATTTGTCTGTCAGTGTTTATCCCATTTCATGTAACATAACATTTAGACTCATCCATTCTCTTGAAAATTAATCAGTTCCATTCTTCTTTGAAGCTGAAAGCACATATGCCAAAAATAGTATATTTTGTTAATATACTTTGATTGTGATACTATCCAAGCCTGATTGTTTCATTTGATGTCTCTGAATAGTGTTATAATAAATATTATTATGCTGGTATCTAAAATATGCATACTTTATCTCTTTCAGACATAATCACTGGGGTTACAGTTAGAATACACAATATTAATAATTTTATACTATTGTGCTAACCAATCTTGAAATAATGTAGCATTTAGGGGTAGCTTTTGGTAATGTATGGTAATATAACAAAGGTTATGTTATTTTTTTTTTAGCTTTGCAACTTTGAACGGTTAACTACTGAGAATAGTAAAACTCAAGTAGAGATACATCAATCTTAAACTTAAATCCTAAAATACTTCCAAATTGTGAATTTAACAATTTACCTAATAGAGTTCGTTTACTATAATATTAGAACTGATTTTGTTTTGCATGATACTGTTTAATCTAGACAACTGCAGTTGTTATAAAAAAAAGTTGTATCTACTACTTGTGCAAGTATAAAAATCTAAGCGTAATTTTGACTTAATTTCCATTCTCACTTTACAGATGGTGGCTAACAGTAATTTTTGTTAACACAGAAAATGTCTTTTACTCTTTTCTATATCTATTAGTTTAAAAACTTTAGTATACATAGTGAGAGAAGGTGAACTAACGATTTCAACCCTTGCTTAACTTACCTTCCAAAGGCTTTCATTCCGTATCATATTATACTTTTCCTCCTTTTTCCACAATATTCTTTAGAATCACAAATTTTCTTTGTGATTATATTCTATTCTAATTGAATACTATAATTAAATTATTTATTTGTTTTAGTTTCCTAGAAAAAATTCAATGCTACTTTATTGAATAACACAATTTTATGTACACTTTCTTATCACTTCATTATCATTGCCTGCAAAGATTTCTTGCCCGATATCTTTTTCAGGGTTCAATTATTTTTTTACTTTTTATGTATTGGTGCTTGACCTGCATGTATGCCTCTGTGAACATGTTGGAACTGAAGTTACAGACAGATGTTAGCTGCCATGTGGTGCTGGAAATTGAACCCAGGTTCTTTTGGAAGACCTGCCAGTGTTCCATCTCTCCAACCCACAGCACAATAGCTTTTTAATACACACACAGACACCTCCTTTTTGTGTGCACATCACAATTCATTCTGATTTTATATTTTGCAGGATGTCAACCTCTTTTTGACACCATTTTACCCAGTTCTTCTGAGAGCTGACTTATGTCATACTTAAACTTTAATTCAAATACCATCTGCATTATCTTTTTAGGGATACTTTAACAAGTTGAACCGAATTTGATGTCTTTACATCAGTTTATTCTCCCACAGACCTGAGGACTAAAATTCAGAAATTAAAACATCAGAAGTTCTGAGTCCAGCCCACCTAGTTGGGATTGGTCATCCCATCTCCTGAGATGACTCTGACCATGTTTATTGACTTTGATAGAATGTTAATCATATCAAGTTATGCTTGAGCCTAATGATCTCATAACAATTATTTTTATAAATATAAGAAATAATTTTTAAAAGCTACATTCAAAATTATAGAAGTTGATTTGTTAGTGAAGTCATTCCATGGAAACAAGCTCTAACTCTAAGATTGATTTCTGTTAAATATATGCTCAAATAGTAACTTTATTGATAAGTTTCATTAACTTTTTGTTGTGTATAGTCTCCAAATAAAGAATTAATTACAGAAGAATGACTTCATGTCAAATTGCTCCTCTTGGTTCTTAACTGTAGTATCCTCTCAAAATACAACATATACAAACATCTTATAAATTTGGCATCCTATGGATGACTAATACAAAATTATTATAAGTATCTGCTATTTTGAAATGTGGTTATTTCAGTAATATATCATGTGAAAAATATGGGTAACATTTCCCTTTTACATTAGCTTTGTAAGCCAGGGTTTCTATTTAATGATTAGTCAAGGTTATGGGAGTTTCTATCCTTTTTAAAAAAAATCCAATAGAACTTAAGTGCAATTCAAGAATGAGTCTCCATTACATTAATATAGCACAAAATCCAATTTTTGGCAAAGTTCCCAGGCAATTGGGGTTACAAAGTCATCTTGTCCTCAACATTTATGTATAATGGCAAAACCTGAATCATCATGATATATGACAACATTGCTGAGAAGGTCAACCCTTTCTCAAAGACGCTTGATTACTTCCACAGTCAGATGTCATCTGTGTGCTGCATAATAATTATATTAATTTTAGGGAAGGTAAATCATGGGGGGCACAACTGAAAGTACTCGAAAAATGTCAAGTGAAAAGTGGATATAATAATCAAGGAGATACTACTTCATTAATAATTTAATAATTTCTTTATTGTCTCAGTGAACTAATGCACAGATGTATTTTATAAAATTATATCACTTTGACAATTCACATTTCACAGGTGAAGTTAAGCTTGAATATATAAAAACTTCACTTTACTTGACACTTAAGAATTTCAAAACATTACTGCATTAAATATTCAAAAGTAAACAAATTATTTATAGTGATTTAAAATTATGCCAGGTTTATATATGGCTTGTATACAAGAAATAAATTGCAGAAGTTGTCTTTAATGCTGTTGGTTTTACTTAATGCAATTAAAAAAATGAAAATATTTAAATCAGTTTTATGGTGGAAAATGGGTAGAAGAAAACATCAATCCAAGATGGAGCAAATTTAATAGAAAGATTAAAACATAATCTGTTTTCTTAAGTAAGTGGGGAGTATAATATTTCCCTTATAGCCATATAACCTCTGAAGAAACCTTCCGAATCTATAATTGATAAAGAAATAAACAGACAATAAACAAATAAACAAAAAAAGAATATGAAGAATATATACCACTGGAAATTCAGTGAAATAATTTTGCCTTTAATTGAAATAAAGCTTAGTTTCATTAAGTCCTCAAAGCTTGAAACTATCAACATTTTGGTTGTATAATTGTTCTTTGTAAAATATTTGCTTCAAGGTTCAGTAGCATTCTGTTCTACTCATTAACTTCAGAATGATAAACCTACCCTCTTTCTGTTTGACAAGCCAAAATATGTTCAAAATTTTGCAAACATCTGTTGGAGTGGTTAGAAATAGGTGATGTTTTCATGGTGAAATACTATCAAAACACAAATACACACCAAGCAATATCACTGATATTTTACAGCAATAACGAACAGGCTTATTTCTGTCAGTCACTTATTTGAAATATAATGCCTTAAGGAATTGGATAAAAAAGAACAAATTTATCCTTAATTTCAAGAAAACCATGTAGGCTGGTGAACAAAGCAGAGCCCTTCATAGTTCTATTCCATCCTCAGGTATAACAACATAACAGAAAATATGTACTTAACAATAATAATTATGGAAATTTTTATTTTATTTTTGCTGGTTATATGGGAAGGTAAAATGGCAAAAGTATTAGCCTTGTTATGAGTAAGGGTATTTTAGAGTAAACTGCTTTGTCATCTTTAGAACATAAGAATAAAAAATGAAAAACAAAATGTGACCTTCAAAATTAAACCAATGAAATAATGAAAGAGGGGAACGCAAAGCCTTCATTACCACACATAAAGATAAACCTGTTTTTAAAAGGACAGAAAAAAGACAGTAAGAATAAAGTATTTCATTCTAATTAAGGTCTTAGTGAGTTAATTAAGCATTTAATTAGATACAGTTAAAGAATCAAAACAGAAAATTTTCTTTAGTACAAAATATTAAGAATATGTGAAGAAAAAAATAATTATGTAATATAACTTATCAATTGATTCATAACNTATATATACATATATATATATGTATATATATGTACATAGATATGTATTCAATAAGATATATGCATATATTTAATTTCTATATAAATAAAAATTCTTAAGAGACAGCTGATATGTGTGCATGTGTGTATGTGTGTGTGTGTGTGTGTGTGTACGTGTGTCTTTATACATGGAGATAGAATCCTTTCTAGAAAGCCTTTATTCCTTCCTATATTTTAGCATCTTCCATATCCTTTCTTACACCCTTGCCTTTAAAATATTTTGATCAAGAATACAATTATATCTTGAAAACTGTCCAGTATTGTCTGTATATAAATAATTCCTGTTCCCCAGGACATATAGCAATGAAAAAGGACATTCAGAAGATGACTTCATCAGTTTGTTCATCCCTCTATCTAAGGTAGCTAGTGTATAATTTTTAAGGGACATTACTTTTGCAGTTTCTATATTATGTATCATATGCTTCCAAAGATATGCTCTCTGAGCATTTGTTTGGTCTTTCAGGACTGACCTTTGTTAAAGCACAAACAGGCTTGTTAATGGTGTGAATATATTTATTGTTTCCCCTAGGTTTTCAATGTGGCATAAGGCTCTACCTTGTTCATAGCAATAATTATTTTGTTAAGAGTTTCAGACAGCATCATGTACTTAATCTCTTCTGCCTTCCCGAGCATTAGCTTTTATTAACCATGACTAAGTGTCAGTGTCAGCTTATGGAAATGATATTAACTGTGACTCTGTGTTTATATGAGTGTGAGAATGTGGAGTACATTTGTAGATAAAAAGAGGGATGTAGGGCATGATCAAGCAGAAGAGTATTTTTCTTTGTATCTAGTGATTCCCATGGATCAGATACTGATTTATACCTGGACCTTATGTAACTTCCTGTACCAATTTATGCACCAAAGAATTAACATGGACTTCTTATTATTTTGGGTAAGATGTAAATATAATGAAAACTATAATCTTAGAGATTTGGAAGGTTTATGGATTTATTTTCCAAATATCTATAAGAATTAATAATCACTCAATTGACATAATTGACCATCCAACTAGGTAATGCATCTGTAGTTTTTTTTTTTTCTTTACTCTTTGGGAGGCTACGACTCAGCTCCCAAATAAATACACAGGGACTTATTCTTACTTATAAATGCTTAGCATGGTTAGTTTCTACACAGCTTTTCTTAACTTTAATTACCCACCTTCCATTTGCCTCTTGGGTTTTACCATTTTCTATTCCAAATACCTTTCCTCCCTTCTTAAACTGTGGCTGGCTGTGTGGCTGGGTGGCTGTTCTCTGGTGTCCTTTCTCCTCTGTTTTCGTTCTCCTCCCTCTTACTCTTCTTTCTCTCCGGATTTCTCCACCTGGTTATTCTCTCTGTGTTCCAGCACTCCTGTCTATTCTCCTGTCTAGCTATTGACCATTCAGTTCTTTATTAGACCAATCAGATGTTTTAGACAGGAAAAGTAACAGCTTTACAGAGTTAAACAAATGCTCCAACATATCTTTGCATCATTCAATAAATATTCCACTTCATAAAGGAATATAACATATCTTAAGCTAATATTTTACAAGAATGATCACTGATATATCAATAAATAAGCGATGGCAAGTGTTGTTGCACTTGTATCTTCACCGCTTAAATTGCAGAAGCAGAAAGATTATCACCCATAAGTGAAGGACCTAGCATGTCCAACTAGTATATTCATGTTACTATTAAAAAATCTAGTATAAGTAACATAAAATACTTTTATTTAGTGAGATAAGCTTGCTTCCACTGATTTGGAGACTAGGCTTAGCATATACACTAAATCATGAGACAATGAGAAAACTTAACAAGAATGCAAGATTTAACATGATAAACTTTATTTGAAATAATAAAACTTAAATGTAAACCTAAACCTGAAAATATAAATCATTTATTAAATGTATCAAATATAAATACATCATATACAGACATTTTAAAGTACAAATTAGTTGAAAACCCACATTATTTAGTAAATAATGATGAGAAAAAAATCAAACATAAGGCAATGAGATATTTAGCCAAATGTGGATGAAAGGCCTTCCAATATTTTAAAATTATATTATCAAAGAATGAGAATTATGACACTGTCAGATAGTTATATTTAAAAATATAAGAAGAATTATAATGCATTGAAGTGAGATCCTAATTATTCTTAATAGTAAAAACCTGGAGTTAGATATTATGGTAAAAGCTCAAAGATCAAAGAAGTAAAGGGCCAGTCAGAATTACCTCTTATGTCTCCAACTGCTCAGACTGAAAAATCAAGATACTATCTATGCCCCTCCATTTTGTTTGTACAGAGCTCCAAACCTCTGTGGTTGACCAGTGGTTTGCTCCACACTGTGATCTTCAGGCAAGATTTATTTATTAGAACACAAAAAATCATTTTGTCCATTTTTGTCTAAAATAAAGAGAAGTCTATAACTAACATAGAAAAATATATACAATAACTAAAATACCTATATACAAATATATGCACATAATAATTATCTTAGCAATGTCTAGTTCATTAGCATTTGACAAATTGAGAGAAAATACACCATTATCTATCCTATTTTGGTGAGTCCAAAGTATTATACCTATTTCAGTTTTTATCCTAATTTGTGTTACCAACCCAAAACTATCTTTTGATGTTGTCTAGCCCTATACACTTTGCACCTCCTGAAGTTGCGTTTCTGTACTGAATTTCTTAACAAGGAAAAACTCTATCTAGTCTTCAACTCTATCAGAGACACTCAAGATGTAATATTATCTAAGTAAACAAGAAGTACAAGTAACTGACTTCCAAAAGATGCATACCAATGTGAAGATATCGAATTTCCATAGGGCCTAAGAAAAATTTACAAAAGGGTTCTAGAACACATAAACCTAGCCAAAAATAGCTTCATAGTTTTGTCCTTCATGTGGACCACAGGGACAGAGATGCTGCTATATTTGCACATGAGCATAGAATAGTGGATTCCCATCTAGGTACACAGAGGCATCTCCAAGCTACACTGCATGCAGTGTGCTGAATTTAGCTTTTCCTCATACAGACAAATAAATAATAAAAGCTACACAGTAAAAGAGGTCCAGGTGACAAAACCTCTAAATAGGTTTCAGATGTGTTTTACGTGTGTAGGCTTAATAAAGAAAGAAAATGGATAAAGGCAGGAAATACATAAATAATTTTTTTCATTATCTTTATTATTATTAAAAATTCCACCTCCTACCCTCCTCCCATTTTCCTACGCCTCCCTCCATTCCCCCTCCCCTCCCTTTCCAGTCCAAAGAGCAATCAGGGTTCCCTGCCCTGTGGGAAGTTCAAGGTCCTCCCACTTCCTTTGAGGTCTAGGAAGGTGACGTAGGTTTGTGTGATCCGAGGGTGTGTCGGAGTACACGCAGTAGAATCAAAACGCAGTTTCATTGTCCTTGGCTTCCCAGTCAGCTCTCATTGTCAGCCACATTCAGAGAGTCCGGATTGATCACATGCTCCATCAGTCCAAGTCTAGCTGACCTTGGTGTGCTCCCATTAGATTAGCCCCATCGTCTCAGTGGCTGAGTGCATCCCTTGCAGTCCTGACTTCCTTGCTCATGATCTCCCTCCTGCTCATCATTTGGATCTTGAGAGATCAATCCAGTGCTCCAATGTGAGACTCTGTCTCTATCTCCATCCATTGCCAGATGAAGGTTCTCTGGTGATATGCAAGATATTCATCAGCGTTGATATAGGATCAGGACAATTGAGACACCCTCTCCTCAGCTGCTCAAAGAATAAGCTGGGGTCATTTCCTTGGACACATGGGATCCTCTCTAGAGTCAAAACTCTTGCCAACCCTGAAAAGGCTCCTTTAATTAAGATATCTACTTCCCTGCTCCCATAACCACCCTTCCTCCA
>LOEQ01003273.1:87026-107366 GCA_001685075.1 Bramus lutescens | reverse complement strand
GGGGGATGGGAGGGAAATGGGAGGAGGTGGAAATTTTTAATAAAAAATAAAAAATAAATAAAAAAAATTGCAGTAAGAACAAATATGTTCCCATGCATTAAGGCTGGGTAGGGTGACCTAACATGGGGAGTAGGCTCCAAAAAGCCAGCAAAAGATTCAGAGACAGCCCCTCTTTCCACTGTTAGGAGTCCCAGAAGAATACCAAGCCACACAACTGTAACACATATGCAGAATGCCCTGTTCAGTCTCATGCAGGCTACCTGGCTGTTTGTTCAGTCTCTATGAACCTCTATGAGCCCAGGTTGGCAAATTCTGAAGGGTTTCTAATAGTGTCTTTGATGCCTCTGGCTCCTATAATCATTCCTTCCTCTCTTCAGCAGGATTCTATTCTCTGCCTAATGTTTGGCTTATGTCTGAATATATTTCCATCAATGACTGGATGAAGCCTCTCATAAGTATTAGGCTAGACAACAATCTATGAGTATAGCATAATATCTTTAGGTATAATTGTACTGACTTGTTTGTTTGTTTTTCCAGTCATGTTTGGCTCTATCCTAGGTCTCTGGGTCATCAAGTCTATGGGTCCTAATGCTCCTGGCAGTGTCATGGGTGGGCTCCCTCTCCAGACTTGAGTCTGAATCTAGACAAGTCATAGCATTTCCCCCTTTAAATGTAAAAGAAAAACATTTATAAACAATATTTGGTAGCATGGGTGTAGTGCTTTAGACTACTTCCTGCTGATTGCTGGTACTGTTAATCAGGTATTTCATGGTGTATCCTGTGCTAGGTTCATCTCAGTCAACAGTTGGGTGAAAGAATATTTTGGGGTGTTCACAGTGACCTTTCAAGGGGTATTGGTTCATCAAACCATATTAGTCTGGAAACAATCCATAGGTTCTCATCTGCCATGGAAACAAAAAAAGAACCTCTTTTCTAAAGCAAGATATCTTTAGACCCAAATTCTGAAGTCAAGATACCTTTATAATATACATGTTAGTTTAGCTTAGCAGCCCATGGTTTATCCTAGCAGCACATATAATGAAATATCTCTATGTACGTAGCTCCTGCACAGTCAAAGAAAACACAATAATACACATAATCTAGACTCTATGTATACTCCATGTTTACATGGCTTTTACTTAGTCTATAACTTTCTAATATTTATTTTATTATCTTTTCTCTTTAATCTATAACTGTCTTACTCTGTCTCTTTAAAGACTGCTTTATTTTATTTTTTGTAAACCATTTACTTCAATTTTTATACTCTTTTTCTTTGCTCTCCCAAGCCTACATACATTGTTAAACATACTGTTACCCATTTAGAGGTATTTTATGCCTAGATTTGTCTTTATTGCATATCTGTAACTATTTTCTGACAATAATCACTTCTTAAAATGCTAAATCCTTCTTATGAACTTAAGCTGTGCCATTGCTACGGGAAATAAGGTACTGCCTCCTTACTCCACCCAGCCCTGCATGGCAGAGCTGCACGCTGCCTTTAGAGCCATGCACAATGCCCCATCTCTTGGCACACAGAGGATCCATGTTGGGGACCAATTTGTTGGAAGAAGGCCACTTGTTTGTTTTCCAGCCGTCCAGACCCCATGATAATCGCACAGAAACTGCATTGATTAAATGATTGCTTGGCTCATTAGCTCTAGCTTCTTATTGGGTAACTCTTGCATATCAATTTAACCCATTTATATTAATCTGTGTATCTCCAAGCGGCTGTGGATTACTTGCTAAAGTTTCAGTGTCTGTCTCTGGCAGTGGCTCCATGGCTTCTACCTGACTCTGCCCTTCTTTCTCCCAAATTTTTCTTTAGTTTTCCCCACCTAGTTTTGTTCACCTATAGCTCTGCTACAGGCCCAAAGCAGTTCCTTTATTAACCTATGAAATTCACAGCATAAAGAGGGGAATCCTTTATCACAGAAACCACATTCAAGTGCTTGGCCTCATAAAAGACCCAGAGCTATTCATGCCCCAATAATGAACCAGAAAGCTTTCTCTCAAGAAGCTGCACAGATTTTGTTGCTAATGCTGAGTCAGCAGCCTGCTTTTAAAGGAGCCACATGCCTGCTTGTCACTACCAAACAGAGTACACCCAAGAAAATGCTGTTACCAAGAAGCCAAGCTTAAATCTATTCTTTTGTGTCCCGAATTTTTTTCCCAAGGTTTCTCGGGTTTTATGTGGATGTAGTAAGCACATATTGGTGCTATTTTGTAAATGGAGACTACTCATTCATTTCTCAGCCACTCAGACCCAAATAATCACATAAAAACTATATTAATTGTAACATTGTTTGGAAAATAGCTTAGACATGTTACTATCTAGCTCTTATATCTTTAATTAACCCATTTCTATTAATCTATGTATCACCACAAGGCTATGGCCTATTGGTAATATTTTGGCATATGCCTCCTTTGGCAGCTGCGTGGTATCTCTCTAACTCCACCTGCTCTCTGCATCTCTATTCAGATTTCCCATTTTGATTTACTCTGTGAAGCCATTGACCAAAATAGCTTCTTTATTTACCAATGATAATGAAACATATTTACAGCATACAGAGAGAAATCCCTCATCACATATATACTATTGCTAGGATTCTCAGCTAGGGTCATCTTTATAGAATCCTAGGATATTCCATTGTGCCAGGTTTTCACATGACACAACGTCCTGGCCCAAACCCTTGCTTTCCAGGAGTATCTCTCAGTAGCCACACCCCAACACCATTCAACTAGGTCACCTATGCTCCCATCCCCACTCGCTCACAGTCCACCCATAAAATCTACATTTTAAAAATGAAAAACTGTATTAATTTCTTAACACTCTGACATTTCTGCTTAAATAGAAAAAGTAATCATCAGGGCATGTAAACAACTTACCAAAATCTATGTAATTAAAAAATGGAAGCAAAAATATGAATATAGGATGTTTTCTTTATAGTTGACATCTCACCTCATTTCAGGTTTTATTCTTACACATTGGAAGATTCAACAGTTTTCTGAAAGATCAAATATCTAACAAGAAATTTTTATGCCTTCAGAATCTTGTTATATCATTTGATAGAGTGGCATAAAACAAAACCACATATTTAAATAAGATCATCATTCATTACTATAAACCTTGAGAATGGAGAAGAGAACCCTGACTATTATGTGTATGAGGTTGCATCTTATTTTTCTATATTAAACATAAAGGGTCCAAATAATGAATAGTATTCAGTAAAACAACATTTAAATTATAACAAATCAGTTTTTCACAACTAGGTAAGAATATTGACTGCTTTTTCTATTGGTAGCATTTATACTGGTACTATGAAAAGTGGTATAGGGGAACAATCCTTCCACCTCAGTTTGTTTCTTCAGATCCCATGATGAAGTAGCTGACATAATCAGTAATTGAGTCTTATTTTCAACTTGTAGAAAATAACCGAGCATAGTGCCAACAACCTGTAAAGTTTGTGAGGTTGTCCTAGTGACCAAAACTTTGGGAAGAGGCTTCCCATATGTGTAACTGGCTTTTTATCTGAAAATATGTTTTGAAGAGGCACAGTCCCACTGTTATAGAGAACATCTACCTAGACTTCTTCTACATATGTGTTCATAAATATTTTAGGAATTTTGTAAAGTAGTGGTTTCCATCTGGTGTTTTCAAAGGTGTTTGCTGTTGGATATTCTGTCCCTAGGCTTTTCCTTCTACATTGCCAGATGCATCTTCATTTAAACTTTCTTGAGGAGGACTTTACCAAAGAAAATTCTCTAGTTTCAATGTTTATGTGATGTTATATTTTGAAGGAAATAGTTTAGAAACGACAACTGTCATTTCATGCTAGCTCTAAACAACTGTGATTTTTGTTGTCATTTAAAATAGAGAAACAGAGACTATTTCACTGTAGAAACCTAAATTCACTGGTTCAGGTTCTTACCAAATACTGTTAGCTAATTATTACAATTTTGATTTAAATAAAATTCTAACATAAACTCTAACTTTAATTTATAGGTAAAATGTTAGACAGTGTCTCAACTCCAGTCTTATAGTTGGAAATACAAATCTACAATATTTTAATGAAATCTAGCTGGAATAAACAAATACTATGTGTAGTCTTGATTAGTATTCTTTATTTTTAAATTAAAGTTCATCTTGGAAAATCACTTTCATTATTTATTTTATATTATTAAATGCACATTCTATTTCTTTTTTCTTTTTAGTATGTGTATATAAGTGTGCATGCATGTGTCCAAATATATACAAATCCAATCTGCTGAATCTGTTTTTATTGTGTATATTAGATATCAGGGATGACTACTCTGTATTGAACAACCAATAAGGAAGCTCCTTACTGGGACAGGCTGTGTTTCATCCCAGCAGTCATTAGTTTCCTATAATTCCTTGTTTAACGGTAGTATCCTGCTAAATTTTCTCCCTTCTTTGTTTGTATACTCATTGATATTGTCATTGTTCTTGTATAGCATTTCTAGGAGAGACTTTTGCTGCAGACTTTCTGGTTTTCTGGCTGTTTTTTTTTAACTTCTATTTCCTTCTCCAAAATGTTCCAAGAATTATACTGATTTCCCACACTATGTAAGGAAACATAGAAAAGCTCATGCATTTATTTTTATGAAGACAAACCTAGAAACAAACTTGTCATTGCCACTTACTTCTCAAGGTCTGATATTTGCCATTTGACTTTAGAGAGCTTTTAAGAGATCTCAAAGAAAATATTATCTCTACTAGCAGGGAGGAGGACACATAAGAGGGACTTGAATGTGAGGAAAAATTCACTAGACTCTATGATGGTAATATACACCATTCTACTCAACAAGAATAGTTCCAGTTAGTTCTTAGTAATGGTATGGTTTTGGGTCCCATCATCACATTCCCCTGGCCTGGGTTTTTGCCCACTTATTCCACAGGTTTCCTGTATTATATAGCTTTCATTTGTTTGATTTTCTTCTATCAATTTGCAAATTTGAATGAACAAACATTGTTAATGGATAACAGCAATTCTCATACACATTGCTGATGTCATTCTGAAATAAAACACTTTGGGAGGTTTAGAATGACAATAAAATTCGACATAAATATAACAAACCAGTAATTCTATTCTTAGTTATGCATTTACAATTGGTTTATTCACTTAAATAATGCTCAACATCCTTAACCACCAAAGGAATTCAAATCAAAACAACTCTGAGATACCATCTTCTCACACCTGTAAAGAATGACAAAGATCAAAAACAATGATTAATGATTACAACTTATTCTGGAGAGGATGTAGGGTGAATAAAACACTCCTCTATTAATGGTGGGAGTGTAAACTGGCACAGATGTTTTGCATTTCAGTATGGTAATTTATCTGAAATTTAGAAAACAATCTATGTCAAAACCCAGCAATGGGTAAATGCTCAAAGGACGCTCAATCATACCACAATGACATGTGCTCAACTATGTTCATAGTAGCACTGTTTGTCATAACCAGAACCTGAAAACAACCTACATGTCCCTCAACCAAAGAATGGATAAGGAAAATATGGTACATTTCTACAATGGAGTACTATAAAACAGAAAAAAAATTACATCTTGAAATTTGCAGGCAAATGAATGGATCTAGAAAACATCATATTGAGTGAGGTAACCCAGATCCAGAAAGACAAATATCATATGTACTCACTCATAAGTGGCTTTTAAACATAAAGCAAAGAAAAACCAGAATATAATTCACAAGAGCAGAGAACCTAGACAATAATGAGGACCCTACCTACAGAAGACATAAATGGATCTAATCTACATGGGAAGTAGAAAATGACCTGATCTCTTTAGGAAATTGAGAACATGGGGACCATGGGAGAGGGTAGGAAGAGAGGGGAGAGGAAGGGAGAGGAGCAGAGAAAAATATATAGCTTAATAAAAACAATTAAAAAGAAATAATGTAAAATAAATTGGTCAGTCCATTAGACTCAAAGAACATATTCATAAATATTCACATCAACTTAACTTTTAATACAAAAGAGGTATTAACTTCTAAAAAATATCTAGATTCACCTGAGATATATTTTGTTAAAATCAGCTGGAAAAAAACAGTAGAATGTCTGTATATGAGAGAGGGATTTATTAGAGACGCTTTCATTATATATTCTGAATTGTCTAACATTGAGTGCTTGTCTTGTGCACTAGAGACACTGAGGTGCTCAGTCCGGGAGGCTTGAAGCCTCAGAAAACCCAATATGACTCCAAAGACGCAGTAGTTTACTGGAGAGTTCCTTATTGTTAATCCACCTTGGAGAGTCAAATAAGGTGAGCACTGATATCACAGAAGGATGTCAGCAGCAGTGGTGAAAACAGGGTAAAAACACCCACAAGCAAAAGTTCAAGACATACAAGAAAAAAAAATTAAAAGCAAGAACTAGAACACTTTTTACTCTCAGATGTCTTTACATTGGGATGCTGTTGGAAGGTTCTGCTCCCTCTGGGGGTGAGTGCTATTCCCTCTGTTAATTCTTCTAGGAAAATCCCCCATTTCTTTCGCAGAGACAAGACTTTTAGGCGATTGCAGATCCATTTAAGTTGACAGCCAGTGTTAACTGTCACATGAAGTAACATGTCTGCTTTATTTAAAATTGAAATTATTAGGAGTAGTTAGAGTGCTATGCTCACTAACTTGATTCTGTGGATTTCTAACTAGTAAATGTGTTTATTAATTTTCTAAAAATTGCACATCAATGATACAAAAATTATGTTAATTGTGGTATAGCTTTTGGAATTTATGAAAGGCACTTCTTTGCAATTAGAGACACCATAATCATGAGCATCAGTTTAAATTCTTCATAAAAATGAAATGCTGGACCAACTAAATGATGTAATAGACAAGAAGGTATAATTTCGTATGAATTACTTAGAGTTCAAAGCAAGCAATAATAAATATATATAAATTTTATATATCATATGTGCATCATATATGTAACATATAATGTATAGTGGTGTGCATGTACAGCTGCATATAAGTAAAAAATCAGGTCATGCTAATATGGGGTGGTTCTAGATAGAGGGGAAGATAAGGAGGAGCTGGTAGGAGAGTAGAAGAAGCTGTAATAGAATAAATTGTATGTAAAGCCTTTATGTTCAAGAAAAGAAAAACGGAGTACTTGTTCACATTGCCTGGCATCGGTTTTCTCGCTAGCCCCGTCATAGCTCCCTCTATAGAGATATCTCTTTCCCATCCGTCCCCCAAGTCCATCATCCCATTCCCTCATGTTCTTATTCCCTATCCCCTCCCTTTCACAACCGCTCTTCCCCCAGTTTACTCTGGGTGTGTCCTCTTTTCCTCCATCCCAGGGCAAACCATGTGTCCCTCTTAGGGTCCTCTTGTTGCTTAGCTTCTCTGGAGCTGTGGATTATTATCCGCTTTTCCATTAGAAGAGAGGGAGCAGTGTTATCCATTAGAAGAGCAGGGGAGAGTGAGATCATGATGGGGGAACTCCAGAGTCAGTTGACCCAAACTTGCAGGAGGTCATAGACGCTAGGCAGACAGCTGGGGAACCTGCATAAGACCGATATAGATTCTCTCCATGTGGGTGACAGTTTTGCATCCCAGTCGTTTTTTGGGACCCCTCGCAGTGGAACCTGGAACTATCCTCAGTGCACGAACTGGTTTTTTGAAGCCTATTCCATATGGTGGGATGTCTTGTTCAGCCTTGATGGAGAGTGGAAGCACCTGGTCCTGCCTCAGCTGAATGTGCTCGGCTATATTGACTCCCCACGGGAGGCCTTACCGTTTCTGAGAGGGGGATGGGAGTGAATTGGGAAGAGGTGAAGGGGAAGGGAAGGAGGAAAAGAAGGGGGATAAAGGAGAATGGTGGTTGGAATGTAAAATGAATAAAATAAAACAAAAATGTTTTACAGTAATTATTTATCAATTGTTTATTTATAATATCCAAATCAACATAATGTAACTTTAGTTTATTTGAAATTAATTGAAGAGAACCAATATTGTGAGTTTCCTAGAATATTAAAAATAATTTCCTTGAGTTAAAAATAGAATATGTAAAAAAGTTCTTATATCTGAAATATTTTAGTAAATTCTCAAGATTATAAGTAATATTTATAGTTTTAGTTATAGCAACAATTAATATACGAAGAGGCCATGAATTTAAAAAGAAGTAAGAAGAGTTATATGAGATTGATTGCAGGGAGAAGAGGGTAGGGAGAAATGAAGTAATTGTATTATAATCTCAAGATTTTTTAAAAAAGGTGGAAACAGAACACAAATCTTTGAACAAAACACAGTCATTCCAACCCCATCCTTGTCTACAGGATACCTTATTTCAAAAATCAAACAGAAGTGGACATGGATGTTTATCACCCTGTGCTACAACTTGTAATAATTACTCCACATTACAAGTGTACACTCAGAAACAATTTATGTACAAAGGTCTGAGTTGCACCAAGGGGTATATGACTGTTTACAGAAGTATAATATTAGAATGAATTAAATTAGATTGTGCAGAGATAAAACACAAAATTTTTCAGAGTAGCTTGTGTAGACTTTAATACCATAGTAGATTGTTCTTCACCTTTTTTCTCTAATTGTAGTGTAATATTTCCTGGTAATGTATAATTAGCCTTTACTACCTTTTGGACTCTAAAATGGAGTTAATATAAATAAAAACAAATGATTTTATTGATCAAATATGAATTATTTCTCAACTGTATCTTGTTTATTATATTTTGCCTATCCTTTCAAAGTTAGTACCATGATTAGTTCTTATTTTAAACCTAATATGGGTTTCTTGATTGCAATTAAGATACTCCCTTCTAAGTTTTCAATTACTTCTCACTGTCAATTCAGAATTCAGAAGGTTGTGGGTTGTTAGATTCACCATGGTACTGCTGCTGTGGCATTGTACCATATGCATCTTGTTTCTCACCTCTCTGAATTCACCTACTGTTGTGATTGCAACAGAGAACAGAGGGATATGAATTATGGAGAAGCAAAAAAAAAATTCAGTCCTCATCTGAATTCCCTTCACGTCTCCTGGGCCTCTGCCGATACAGAAGTGGGAAGTAGAGTAAATCTGAGAACCTTAGCCATGACTAAATTCAAAACTGAAATAAAAAATAAGTAATGATGCTAGAAGTTAATAACAAAAAACAATTCATGTCCCACTGTTTAAGAATGAGAGGCACTTAAAATAATAAAGGAATATATAACACTGGTAAATGGTCATATAACCTGTTTATTCGCCTAATTAAAAAACAAAAACAAAAACAAGAAAACAGAAAGAATGTTAGGAAAGAAACTACAGAATTGTTTCTAACATGTTCTGAATTTTAACACCATTCACAAAGGTCTCTAGATTCCAAAGAAATACAGGTCTTTCTCCATGCCAACTGTCTCATGAACCAAGATTAACCGGAAGTGTTAAAGTATATTTTCTATCTTCTGCCACTTCCTCTTATTGCTGTTCGCCTCTTTTTTTTTTTTGGTTTGTTTATCACTACTAGTATCTTTATTTTCCTTATAATTACTGTGTGCTTTTTCTGGTCCACTTTAATCAAAGTTAATTGTGGAGTATTTTAAAAGTCAGTCCTTAGTGATGCAAGCTGCAATTTCATTTTATAGCAATTAGATGTATTAACTGACTTAAATAATGGTCTTATCTCTTTTAACAATGATAAAAGTTATTTATTTTTCTCATAAAATTTAACAGTAAACTTTTTGTCACTTGGAAGTTTTTAATAACTAGAAACAAAATGTCAACATTAGTAGACATTAGTTGATTTATGTGTTTATTTTTTGATATATAAGTAAGAATACAAATAAGATTGACAGTGAGATGGCATAACTGCACAGATATTGTCTGTAATTTTCAAAGCTAATGCATATTAGTGAAAAGAGGGTTCTTTATTTTAAAGAGAGCATTCAATGATTTATTAGACATGATATTCCAGAGCTTTTATGCTGACATTATCTGCAGTTATTGGCAGAAAACCTGAAAATGTGCTAAGAAATGAAATCGGAATAAAATAAAATGCATCAAAACTTTATTGGAATGGAGAGTCACCTTTGTCTATTTCTGGTTATGAGTTTCCTTTACTTTTAATGAGGGAATTACATAGTAATATCAGAATCAAATTTTGACTTATTTATTTGGTGTAATCTTGATCTTATACTTTACTACCACTTAATTAGTCTTATTTTGACTATATAATAAACCTTTGCAGAATCTAATCAATGCCTGCTATTGTCTTAAATTTTCAACATCAAAATTCTTTATCTTTTTTTTACTACAGTACTCTCTACTGCTTTCTACTGTTTAATAATTTTTATGAACACCATTGTTCAGTTGACCATATTGATAATAAAATTACATGGATTAGACCACAATTATATTCTAATAATTTTACATTATGTTCTCCCATTCCCCTCGAAGTCGACTATAAGATGCATTCTGTCATAGTAGGTCAAAAACCATGCATTTACCACCTTTAAGACCTGCATCTGCCTATACTGTTTGAGTACACTCTTCTGTTTTATACACCAGCTTGGATATTATCTCTTCAAAGAGCCTCCCTCAAATTATTAGAACATTAATTGCCCATACTAAATATTACCATATTCATTAGGCATAACCATACCACAACACATAAAATATATGTAAAATTGCAATTGCTTATGCAATTATGTTTGCTGTAATTACATACTAGGTATCTAGAAGGAAGAATTATAGCTTCCATTCACACTTCCTCAGAAGGGAGACAGTATGTGAACTATATACATATAAGCTCAGATGAGGTGAGTTGATAGAAATTAAAACTGAATTCACATATAATGGTGAGTCATTTACCTAATGAAAACATCTAGTATTTAATGTAATAAATGTATGGATTTTGAATAAAAGTTCTCAGATGTACTGCACATTTAGGTAATCTTTTGTGTATTAATGATTTTTTATAATTCCCCTTGTATTTTGTATATGAATTGCATGTCTGGTGTTGATAGATGTACATATTTTCATGTTGCCAACAACACAGGAGTTACATACTCTTTCTACCATTTGACCTGAAAATCTCTCAGGTATTAAGGTGGGGCACATCTGATGAATCATCTCTCCAGTCCCAATCCTTAACCTTTGATATCCACAAATTATATCAATATTTTAAAATATTTGTTATCTTCTCTAAGCTAGTAATCCTAATCTTATTTCAGATACTTAATTATATTAACAATTGGCTTCTGACTCTACTCATACTGATTCCTTTTTCTGGGGGGAGGACTGAATTTCTCCCATAAACTTTCTTCAAAAATTATTAAAATATATTCATTTGAGTCCTATTCTATGTAGAGCTATGAAGAGGTTGCAGAGTTGTAGTACAGATATTTGTTAAAACTTCCCCAAATGTAAAAAAATAAAATGTACTTTATGTATGATAACAGTCGTTACTCAAAAATAGTTTTACAAAAGAATTTAATAATAATTTTCTAGGAGTATATAATTGGCTATTCCCCTAACATATCTCCTCTGACTTGATAGTGGAGTCCTACTCTCAATCTTAGGAAGTATCTTAGGACTAGTATTTGTAACTGCTGTAAAGTTGTTGTATTTGCATGTACCCATTACTTAGAACCTTTCATTATGGGTGGCAAGGAAGACTTCATCATATTTGGCATCTCTTCCTGATGTTCCCCAGTTGCTGTCAATAAAATCACATCATTGAATTTGGATTACACTGCTATGTTTTTCTTGTAACTATTTACCGGTGTCAATTGATTGTGTACCACTGATAGAAAATGAAGAGGTCACAGATTTATGTACTAGGTGTGATATTTCACTTAGTACTATCTGCTCCATATCTCTTGTTTTGACATTTGGCTGCCTACATTTTTCCTTTGTTGACCTCTTTTTATCATAACTTTCATATTCACATGAGCATTAAAAGCATACTAACATCAAAGTATTCCTTACTAAATTCTCTTAGGAAATAATATATCAGTTATTTATTTTGTAATTGATGCTAGAAAAATTATTCACCAAGTACAAATAGCATGAAAGCAAAAGAGTCACTAATTCTCACCTAGAAAAGTCAGTATGATGTATTGAAATTGGTTTTGATTATGTAGTCTTGAATTGGGATCTTTCTTCCATTTCTTCTTTCTCCCATTTAATTTAATTTAAATTAAAATATAATTATCTTATTTCCATTCCCTATTCTTCAGCCCCTCCCAAAATGACTCTTTCCAACTTCTTCTATTTCTTCCTCTTCCTCTCAAAATGATAGCCTGCATTTCTTTAATTGCTATTAATAAACACTGTAGACGTTTAATGAGTATCGGCCCACAGACTCATATATTTGCAAATTTAGTCCATTGTTGGTGCACTGTTTGAGAAAGACTGGGAGACATGGCTCTGTTGGAGTAGGCATAGCCAGGTGGAGGAGCTTTGTCACTGGGTTTGGACTTTGACATTCTAAAGGCCCACACAACGTCCATGCTTTCTCTGCCTGCTAGCCTATCTGTGGATCAGGATGTAGCATTTCAGCTCCATGACTACCTATGTCTTTTTTTCTGCCATGATGATAGTGGACCAATCTCTAAAAGTGTAAGTGCACTCAATTAAGTGCTTTCTTTATAATGATTTTCTTGGCCATGATGTCTCTTCACAGCAACAGGATAGTACCTAAGATGGTTTGCTTCCTATAGACTCATATGTTTGGTGGAACTGTTTGGGAAGGATAAGGAGATATGATCTTGCATGGAGAAAGTGTTTCAATGAGGGTAGGCTTTGTGGTTATAAATGGTTTTGAAATTTTCATTTAGCTCTTTCCCTTTATCCTGGTGCTTGTTGTCTCAACAAAAAAGTTTTCAGCTATTGTTCCAGAGCCCTACATGTTTATCTACTACAATGCTTGCAGCCATGATAGTCATGGATTCATCCACTAATTGTAAGACTCATGCTTTCTTCTATCAGTTTTTCTGGTCATAATATACATTCACAGCAATGAAAAAGTAACTAGGTGTGTGTGTGTGTGTGTGTGTGTGTGTGTATTTGTATGCATGTCCAAATATATAAATGCAACCAGCTGAATATTGAATTGAGATATTAAAAATGCAAAAACTTTTTGAATAATATTTGCAGCTAGTGAGTTTCAATATATCTTCTTCATATTAAATACTTTGTTCTTTGAAATTTTCATATATATATNTAAACTAATCTTCTCCTAAACCCTCTCTTCTGTCTGCCTTTCCACATCTGTCAGATTTTCACATTTCCTCATATATTCTTCCCATATTCATGACTTTTTGTTTTATGTTGTGACACCCAATTTTTCAACTCTTTCTTCCTCATTTGTGGAGTACTATACCTCTCTCTAATTTTTTCCACTTACTTACTTGCTTTTGTCTGGATTTTCTGCACAATCAACCCAGTCCATTATGCAGTAGACAAGGAATCCAGCCACAAGGCCCAGACCTAGGGCTCCACAGTTTCCTTGATGAAGTATTTTATAATGCCTCATAAATGGTTTATCAAAATTAGTAGTAATATATACATTAATACTGCATTCACCTGTCTATTTCATTTGATTTTAACAATATAGAGGTGTCTTTTAATTCAGCTATTTAAAAAACAAAAATTATAAATTGAAATCTATAGACCTATTTTTAACATAAAAGTATATTTTCTTTTTCCTGATCTTAAAGACTGACTGAGAATAAATATTGTTGATTTGCTGAAAGCTAGCTAACTTATATTTTCATAATTCTTTACAAATTTTTTTTATTTATTTACAATGAAGTCTTTACTTAACCATTCTTAATAGTCTGATATAAGAGAGAAAAAGTGACAGGATTTGTCATAATCATTTTCTTTAGGCAATCATGTCAGTCACTGAGTTGAAATTACCCTTACTATCACAAGGATGATATAATGCTGGAAAGATGAGCAACTAATCCTATGACTCAACATAAGATTTCACAGAGTGTGAACATAAAATTATTATTTTTTGATTTATGTGAAGTATATACATATCTATGTTGATATCCTACAAATGGATAACTTGAGTTTCTTTCCATGATATTCCAACAGCCATTCATAAGTCAGTGGAACGGTACCAAAAAGAAATTTTGAATGTTTCTGAAGGTAATGTGCAATGCAGTAAGCATGATCTCTTAGTGTAAATTGTTCTCAACAAGGCTCAAAATCTGATGAAGTAAATCTCATTTACAAGTGCAACTTTCATAAAAAAAAACATTTTACACATTGCCTTTCATTGAGTGGAATGATCTTTCATTTAAAATTCACTGTTTCTGAGACAAATTGACCTTAATGAGAGCACCCTATATCATATGGCTAATGTAGAGGTCAAAAATATCATAAAAGAAGAAAATGACACCATAATAATAGCTGATAGCTCAGTGGACTCTGTGATCAGCATTTAATACACAGCAGGATGGAGGAGGGGGTGACAAATGTTCAATTGACCATGTAGTTTACATGGAATAAATAATTTACTCAGGGTTATTTGAAGGGTAGTGAGGAAACACACTCTCCTTGCTGGGGTGGTTAATTATAGTCTGTATTTATAAAGAAGAGAAAAAGTTTCTATCCTTTGAAATTGTATCCCTCATTGCTGCTGAATATAGCTATGTTCCTATATATATTTATAGAGTAAATGCATCCAAAAGTAATTAGTATTATAAATTAATTATAATAGCTAGTATAAAAGAAACAATAGCGAATCTCTCATCATATAGTCAGAAAAAATCATATTTAAATTGTATTACTATTTTCAGCAGTTTTGAATACATCAGTATTTTAATATTATATACATTTGGGAAACATTATAAATGCATTGTATGGTATTCAATTTAAACAAATAGATTACTTACTGAGATAATTATTACTTGACTCGATCTTGCCTAAAAGTTGAGAAAGCAATGATATATATATATATANTATTACTTAATAATATATACAATTAAAAATTAAAAAGTTGACATTTTTGAACAAATATAAATCTAGAAAAAAGGTAATATTAAAAGAAAAATAGGAGTTTTCTTCCCAATTAGTGGTTTCATATCAATTATCTCACAGTAATAGAAGATAAGGTGGTAAGGTAACTACTCAATTTTGCAAGGAAAGTAACATGAAACTCCATGCCTTATACTTTATGCTTTTCAAGTCTAAGAGTCTAAATGCATTTTTCTTTTTCAAATGTCATGATCACTTTCTTTCCTTATATTTTACAATGCAAACACCATATTACAGGACAGCCATTTCCTGTTTTTATGCTTTTATCAACTTACTTCTTTATGCCATGTTTGATTCATATTCATGTGGTGGTAGGAACTGTAATTCTCATCTGACCTTCTAGATGAATTTGGTTCTGTAAACATGAAGGCATTCAATAATTTGTTAATTATATGATTTTATAATTTTATCCACAATTACTCATGAGAACAAAAATTAACTTATCATGTTAACTAATGAACAGTGTAAAGATAATCCTATATTGGGGCATCAATAATACAAAATAATTCGCACCACTTATATCAGATTTAACTTCCTGAGGCTGCCAAGCAGAAATAGGAAAATTTCACATCTGAAAAAGTACAAATGAAGAAAGATTTTGAATAAAGTAAATAAAATATAGTTAAATAAAAAAGAATTATTCCGTAATCAAAGGTCTAGGAATTAATCAGAAAGAATCATGAAAGAGCAAGAAACATATGCAAATCCTTATGTGATAAAATGCAGAGTATGTTGAACATTGTTTGTGTCCTTGTGTGTATGTATATGACTTCTTAGTCATGCTTTTCCCATTGTTCAGCGACCTATTGGTTCTACAAAACTGAGACATATAACTATTTGATTTCACCATTATTCTCTGTTTCATGTATTTTCAAAGTGTTCTACATGTTAGTGTCACCTTGAACTTAAATATTAGTAATTACAAGTATTTCTCTCCTAAAATATATAAGGAAATACATAATACAATGAAGCTTTGAATATTCTCACACTTTTTCAAAGCAGCACATTATCTAAATATTTCATTTGGTGTGTGGTAAATTTATCATAATTTTCATACTGTGGAAGTTTTATGTCTGATATCTGTTCTACAGAAAATCTAATGCAGGAAAAGTGTGACTCCAAATTTTAGTGACTGATAGCAGTGGAAAGTTAATAACCTAAATTCTTAATATCCAGTAGTTTAATATGTAATCCCCATCTAAATCCACAAGGGTTTATTATTCCTTAATCAAAAAGATCTCGGGATCATAATTTCCAAGTTTTACTTTCTTGTTCGGTTTTGCTTTTTAACTTAATGCATTAATATTCCATGAGTTCTAATTGGTCTTAATAAAAAAAAAAAAACTCAGAGTCAGCTTATTAGGCCATGAAGGATCAGAGAAGCAAAGTGGCCACCCTGTAGAGTTCTCACCTCTACCAATGTTCAGATCAAAGGGCAATCCCATTCTCAGACTTCTGCCTCAGACTGCACTGCTGCTCAGAGTGCAATGAGCTCCTGTCTCCTCCCACCTAACATTCCTCTCTCTGACCATTCATATCATGCTGGGATCCTCCTTCCTAGTGCTGGGATTAAAGACGTGTGATTCCAGGTACTAGGACCTCCTTTGAGTGAGCTTGTTTCTCTTTTAGACTGCATCAGCCTCTTGTAGCCCAGGATGGGCTTGGATTAACAGTGGTCCTTCTGCCTCTGTCTCCCGAGTACAGAGATTAAAGGTGTATGCTGACACTGCCTGACTTCTAGTGGTTAAGTTCTGCACTCTGACCTTCAGGGAAGCTTTTTTAGTTAAAACATAAACAAATTATCACTACACTATAATTCTCGCATACTTTAGAACAGTGAGTAGGTGTTTAAATAAATAAATTTGAATCATTAATTGTCATATTATAAAGACAGTCCGAAATAAAAATAAAAATAAAAAAATAAATGTTTCTGGTACAATCTTGTTATTGATCAAAACTGCCTATTGTCATATTTAAGTCTTTGAAACTGAACTCTAAAATCTTCAATGAAATGAATTTTGTATTTTTAAAATAATGTTAAAATGTGTTTTTAAAATATTTTTTGAAATAAATAGAATACAAGAAATTATATATTCAGTTAAAATACGCCAAAGATGGTATATATATTAGTACTCCTTGCTGCTTTCATTATGTCTTTCAGTAAAGTATCTTGATAATGCTCACATTATAAAAGTGGACTGTGTATTGAACTGAATACAGGGTATTTAATATATCTGTTAAGGTCAGAACAGATGAGCTCTTCTTGTTGACTTTATGAGCTGTATTAGATCTATTAAGAACTTTTTCTTCAGTATGAGGTCATTTTATTGCCTTAAAATGTGGATCGTAGAGTGGAACAAGAATTGCAGAATGACAGGATTTCACAAAATATAATGGATATACAACCACAGATACCTTACCTTGTAATTTTTAGGGTTTTTTAAAATTTTTATTCATTTATTGAAAGTGTCATCCTCCTTTGAATGACCTATAACTTTGTAAAGCACAATGAAATCTATATTGAAATTTCTGATGACAAACTGTGGGTCTTTCCATCATGTTCTTTATATATTTATTTATTTCAACTGATGCTGAAGATGGGACTATAGTTTCCACCTCCAGCTGAGGAGGTTCAGTTTTCCTCTGCCTGAATCACTGTTGTGAGGAATGGTTTTGAAGATGGTACACTATTGTTGAAAGGCAGAATGAAGGTAGGCTCTCTGGCACACAGTTTGCTCACATGATGTGTCTAGTGTTGTTGCTGTTTTTGTTTGAATAAGTTCCAGAACCTGAAGGAGACATTCATTAATAAAATACACTCATTTTTAACTTAGTCTCAAACACAACAGTTTCATCACATGTTCTGCATGTTATTGTCAGAATCTCAATTTTGGTAGCAAATAAGTTTGAGTTCATTCATCCTATCACAATTCAGAAATAATCAACTTATAATTTTCAGTCTTTGATTCTCTTTTATTGTTTATAATTTTAATTTCTGTTAGGAGTTTATAATTGAATTCTAGGAAATGTAGCACTAAATATTTTTGTATATGAATGGATTCCCTTGTTAACTTTATATTTAGTTAATGTTATCCACTTATCCTCACCATTTAGCAATAAATAGTTTAGTGAAAAAGTTTAAGTAAGCTGGTAATTACATCTGTAACACTATATTTTACACAGAGTTCTTTTAATTATTCATTCTAATTTGATGTAGACTTGGTTTCATCATTTTTGTGTTTATGTGGGGTTTTATGACTATTATAAATAGATGTTATTTTCTCATTCTTTAATTTGCATTAATTCCATGAAGTATATTTCTTATGACAAATCTCCTGTCAAAAGAAAATCTTACTCTGTTCCTGGAATATTTTCTTGTGAATATGAGAACATCAGTGACACCTCCTAGAATATATCTCACTAACATGGGATATCTTAATCTCTATAGCCTATTTCTCTGAATATTTGTACCCAACTCTTTTACTAAAACTGTCAATATTCAATTGCAGTATCATTCCAAACTTTTCTTATTAGTGGAATTACAAATACTTGCTTAATTTTTAGAGATACATCCCTTAAAATAAATTTCACCCTTCCATGCTTCCTTGCCCATCTTTCTTGGATTCCTTGTCATTAATCAAATTAAGAAAAATGGTGTGTGTGATACCTAGACTACTCCTTTCCAGTTTATAAAGATCACATTTAATTTCAAAATCTCATCTCACATAAAACTGATATGGTTTTCAAGAATTTTACATAAAATACAATAAAGATATTGATAGTGACATCCAGTGCTGTTATAGACCTTTCTTTCCTTGCTATTTTTCCTTTCATATTCACATAAAAGTATACTTTTCACATACAAAATAGCTATTTATAAATTGTTGTAAAATTAATCCTAACAGGAAAACTGATATCTGATTATATCCATTATTTATAATTCTGAATAAATACAAAATTTAAAGATTAATACAATAATCCATATAAATGTCATTTTAAATGACTTAAGTTTCTGATTATCTAGATAGGAAAATATTCCTCTAATGATGCTCTCAGTTGTTTACCCTCAACAATTTTATATATTATCTGTTTTTTCTTTATGATATATTTATTATCACATAATTAAAGTGATTTACATGTTATGTGTTGAAAAACAGTGACTTCCTGAATTTTTGTTTATTTGAAAAAGTAAATAGATACATATATTATGTGGATAGAATAAATGTAAGACTGAAATGAGTCATTTCAAATGTTAGTCGCATATTATCATGTATTATTGGTTTGCTGACTTAATCAAATGATTTTTGCAAACTACTCAGATTGTTGTCATTTAAAATATGAATCTTTTAAAAAGGACATTTAAATCTTTTGTACATCATAAAAGAAGTTGCTAGACTGTTATAAATCTAGATGGCAGCATGCAATTTAACATTCCAATCATGCATTGATTTTTTTGTATTGCTTTCCGAATAAACTTGAGATAGAATTGAATAAAACTTCATATTCCTTTTCAATTGTAAAGATTCCACAAATCAAATTCTTCAAAACATGTACCCATAGTTTGTGACTGCATTCTTCTTGTTGCAGAATAAATATAAATAGTTTCAATGGATTCATTTATTTATACTGCATGCCCACAAAGGATCCATTTATTTACAATGCAGGCCTAGAGGTGAATACATTTCTGTGGCAATGAAGGAAAAGTCTTTATTTTCTGAAAAGACAAAATTGTCAGTTATCTCCTAGGAGAAAAAACATTAACATTACTATTTTATTATGTTTTCCCTTAAAATCAATTTATCTCCTTATGTTACTTTACTGAATTGAAACTTAATCATAATATATACAGATTTTAAATGGTCACTATTATAATATAATCAAAAATTTTGCTTCTAAAGAAGACTACAGAAACCTATAAAGCACGACATGGAAATGTGAAAACAGAACTTATAAAAGCAAGTGCACTACAGAGCATAAAATGTTGTGCTTTCAGAGAACACACTCAGATAACATATGACTACCTCATATACATTCATCTGGGTACACAGCTACAATTTTGAGTGTGAGGAACGCAATTGATAAAGAGCTTTGACAAATAAACTTTAAAACACATTACACATAAAAGCATTTTTATACTATACAAGTCTTCAAATAGAAAAAAAATTAAGAATAACTCATAGTTGAACAAATGTTTTTGTAGTATGATAGGGTATCTCTTGGGTATATTCCCAAGAGTGATATTACTAAATCCTGGGATAGGTTGATCCCAAATTTCTTGAGAAACCACCACACTGATTTCCAAAGTGGTTG
>LOEQ01003273.1:60429-80082 GCA_001685075.1 Bramus lutescens | reverse complement strand
ACCTAGCTGGGGACATCCCCTTGGATACCTGGGAACCCCTCTAGAGCCAAGTCTCTTGCCAACCCTAAAATGGCTCCCCTTAGTTAAGATTGAGAATAAGATCACTACCACAATTCAAAACCCAGTTTCAAGCAGGTTTTAATTAAATTAAATTAATTAAATGTAGTCCAGGTAGATGGGTTACTGCAAAATGACCCATAATCAAGTATAGTAAGGGCTTAAGAAGGAAAACCCATAATTCATTGCATTTCTCAACACGTCATATCAGGGAAAGCATATTTCTTTTCTATGAACCTCCCGCCCACATGTGACCAAGCACATCCAATGCAGATGGGTTAAATACATTTGTTTAGGGAAATTAAAAACATGTGACTTGTGATTTCCCACAAACAGTAGCCTCCGGCATTTCAGAAACTATCTGCCCTTCTGCAGGCAGCTTGCAGATCGAAGACATTTTTGTTTCATGATTCTCTAAGGCATTGTAATTAAGACTTGAAATGTAACTTTTTCTGTAACATTATATATGAAAGTATTGCACATTACCGCAACTTTGAGGCATCATACCATGCTGGTTGGCATTTTAGTTCATTGCTATTTAGGCAGCTAGGACTTTTTTATTTTTTCCTCCTCTAGTAGCTTTCATGACACCTTCTGGTACCATAAAACTAGTCCTTCCAGAGGAGACTTTCATGTCAATTCCAGCTCAGAGGACTCTGGGCCTTGTGTCTAAGATTCATGGTGTCTTCATCAACAGGAACTTAGTTGTCATCTCTGGTAGAATAGGGGTAGACAAATGAAGGCAATAGCAGTAGCAATAGTGATATTGTATCAGAATAGCTAAGCATGTAAGAACATATATTCATAAATTCTCAACAAATGGCTGTCTAAACATGTATTGAACAAGGATGACTACAGTAAACATTTTAATATGGACAGGGATATTCTAGAATACTTCACCCTCACACAAGTTACTATAGGCCGCAAATGAATTTAAAGGGGAAATATTTTTCTCCAGGGATGTGCACACCACTTGGTTATGAGATAACAAATGATCAGCCCTGAAAACATAAAATTAGCATTAAACAGATTGAATAACTTTCATATTTAGGAATGTGTGTGTGTGTGTGTTTGTGTGTGTGTGTGATAACAATCAATGAAAGAAAAGACCATGAAGTTTAAAGAGAACTGCAACAGGGGTATATGGGTAGACTTGTGTGTAGGAAGGGTGAAATAATTTTATTGTATCAAAAAACCCAAATAACTATAAATAATTGAGTCCAATCATATGATCATTTTAAAATTAATGAGTTTCCAATTTAATCAAGTTATAAAACTAAAAGATCGCTAACTTAAGAGATTTATACTTGTTTTTAAAAATCATTTAAGTTAAAGGTTAAAATCCTTTAGATTTCTATGATTCATGTCATGGAACCATTTGAAATTTTCACATTTTTGCCAGGCTTTTGTGACAGGATTTTATGTATTCCAGGCTACCTACAATCATTTGAATGATCTTTCTGCCTTTACAGTAAAAGTGTTAGAATGTATTGTTATGACTACGCTTTTTCATATTAAAAAGTAAAAAAGAAATACTGATTCAAAATGTACATTTTTCTTACTTCAAGTACATTTCTAAAATATATCATATTATTTCTTTTTTGAGGAGGCATTTTCCAAAGTCGTTTTAGATATGTTTTCTTTATTTATAGTCAGGAGCATTATATTTTTGATTTTCTGTTAGTTCATTGTGGGACGTAAGAGAAAAAGTATAAAGCAGTAATGGTGGAATTAAATTTCTGCTTCACTTTCTAATTCCCAACTTTGAGGTTTATGTTTGACCTTTATACCTAACTGAGTACTGCTTTCATGATTTAATCATAAATAATTTGGCCATTCAAAGACAATATCACACAAGATGCACTTTTTCTAAGCAATAAAATGCGTATGAAGACACTAAGTTTGAACAAAGGTTAATAAAGGTTTGTGCTTCATTGCTGCCCAGTGACAGTCTGGTAAATGAAGGTTTGTTTGCTGGTGGGTCTCAGCAAAAGGTCATATTGGACTCTTTTCATTCTATTTTATTAATTCTTCTCATCAAAACTTTATTCTTTGAAATTGTTTTTTTTTATCAGTTGTCCCTGCTCTCACTCCAACTCAACTTATACAGTTTTAAAATAAAGTAACTCAAAAAATGCAGAAGAGGGGATGATTTCACACTTGAGAACATTAAAACCAAATAGAACCATAAAGTTATAGTTTTTTTGGGGGGGGTATTTGTTCTCAATAATAAGTAAATGAGAAGCATGTAACTTCGCTGGGTATCTTTATAGCAAAGGAGTACAAAACCTGTTAAAAAATAAAAATTAAATAAACAGCTTCCTCAGTTCTTCAAATTGTGCTAATAGCTTCTTTTGTTATTCTTTTAAATTCAAAATTTTGTTTGACATAAACGAATAACACATTGTAATTAATCAGATATAATTTGGTAATATTGTTTTATTTGTGAAACTCAGGGCTCCTATGTCGAATACCTTCATTACTAAGGCAGCTACTTATCTAATATCCCGTGGCAGAAATTGTCCTAAACATCTTATGTGAACCACTTTCTAATACACCCATTTGTATGGAAAAAAGTACACACAGAGAGAACATTAGAACAAAGATTCATCTTTAATTTAATTATAGAAACAAAGAGAATTACACACACTCAACCTGAAGGAACTCTACATTAGCATCATTTTATGACAAATGGTCACAGTAGAATGCTTTGCTTTTCATTTCTTGATCATAGTGTATTACCTCATCTATTTAGTCATTTTTTATTTCTTTCAATAATGTTTTGCAATGTTCAGTAAAGAGTAGTTTCATAACTTTTTAATTAGATTTGTTATAGTAATTGAGAGTTCTCCTACAAGTAGCAATATTAATTATGGTTTAATCTTCTTGTGTCTTAGAGCAATGCAAAGTTAATTTTATTATTTAATAATTTATTTAATGACTTCTCTATATTCATCTATTAATTTAAATTGATGTATATTTATATGTATGTTTTTGTTTTTCTTGCTATATCTATAGTTGTCTATGTCTTTTGTTTCTGTATCTTTCCAAAACATTTATATTATATTGCAGTAACTTTTGCATTGCCAATTTGGAAACTATTTCTCCCAGCCAGCCCTGTGGAAAGTCCAAGGTCCTCTCCCATCCATCCAGGTCTAGGAAGGTGAGCATCCAAACAGACTAGGCACCCACAAAGCCAGTACATGCAGTGGAATCAAAACCCAGTGCCATTGTCNAGTGCTCCAATGTGGGTCTCTGTCTCTATCTCCATCCATCGCCAGCTGAAGTTTATATGGTGAAATGCAAATTTTTTAATACTCATGAATCACTTCATGCTGTGTTTATGTGCATAGATTTAGAACCATTGAGTATAGGTTGTCCTGAATTATATACATTAACTTCTTAAATTTTCTTATTGTCAGAATTATTAGAGATACAAGTTATGTTAATTATAAATAAAAACAACTTTTGAATAGATGTCACTATGACATTTGTACATATTTATGAGGTGAACTGATAATTCATCATATACACTGATGCATAATAATGAAGATATAATATATAATATTCATCTATTTACTATTATTTTAATGTAAGTGATTTATTTTTCTTTTATTGAAAACATTGATTTTTTCATACAATAAATTCTATATAGTTTCCTTTACCTTACCCCAATTCCCCAAAGATATTCTCCATCTACCCTCTCACTTGGCTTCCCACCCTTTCTATCCAAATTTAGAAATCAAACAAACTTCTAAGTAATAATAATGATAATAAGATAAGATAAAGCAAAAACAAACAAAAATAAGACAAAATGAACAGAATAAAAAGCGGAAGAAACACATAGAGATGTAGAGACACACTTTCACATGCAAAGGAATCTCAAAGAACACAACACGAGCAGCTATAATCCACACACAGAGAATCTGTAAAGTTAAAAAAGGAAAGGAAGGAGAGAAGAAATGAGAAAGCAAGGGAAAAAGCCCTGGAAAAGCAGTGTAAGGCATATTGGTAATAATACCTCACTGAAAGTCTTGTGGAATTCTGTGCTATGACCATCTGGTCATTGTTCTTTATGCTTGGGGGATTTTTAATTATTACTTCTATTTCACTGGGGTTATAGGTCAGTTTAAATTGCTTATCTAATCTTAATTTAACATTGGTAGATGTTATATATAAAGAAGATTATCTTTTTTTAGAGTTTTCAATCTAAAAGATTAGAAAATATAGAATGTTTAATATGTTCTTATAATTATCTGGGTTTCCTATATGTCTTTTGCTGCATCTGCTCTTTGGTTTCTTGTTTCTTAAAATTATATGTATCCTCTGCTCCTTGCAGTTAATTTTGAAAATGCTTTGCCAGTCTTATTGATTTTACATTTTTCATTCATTTTACATACCAACAATAGTTAACCCTTCCCCCTCCTCTAGTACTCCCCTTACCTCCCCAACCTCAATGATCCAACTTTTTCTTTCATTAATTCTTTGTATTGTTTTTATTTCTTTATTTCTATTTTATTGATCTCATCCATTTTTAATGCTTCTTCTATTTACTTCTTTAAATTTTTCACCTGTTTTTTTCTAGAGCTTTTATGTGTGCCAGCTAGTTATTATGAGATATCTCTACCTTTTTATGTAGACAGGTATATTAATATGCCTTTTAGAAGCACCTTCATTGAATCCCAAAGATTGGCTACATTTTGTTCTTATTTTTGTTCAATTCTAAAGTTTTAATTTTTTCTTGATTTTTGTCTTGACCCACTTTTCATTTAGTAGTGAATTGTTCAGTTTCCATGAGTCTATAAACTGTCATATCGGTTATTGTTGATACTAGTTTAATTTGTGATGGGGAGATAAGACTAAAGACTTTATATCAAATTTCTCATATTGGTTAGGCTGTCTTTGCATCTTAGTATGTGGTCAGTTTTGGAGAAAGTTTCATAAGCTGTAGAGAAGAAAGTCTATTTCTTTTGTGTTTGGGAAAAAGGTTATAAATATCCGTTAGGTTCCTTTAATATATGTAATCATTTAGCTCCAGAATTTCTCTGTTTAATTGTAGTCTAGATAACCTGACTATTGATGAGAGAGGAAGATTGGAATTACTCCCATCAGTGTGCGAAGGTCAATGTATAATATCAGCAGTAGTAATGCTTTTTTTTTGAACTTTGGTCCCCTTGTATTTTGTGCATAGATGTGGAAAGTTGAAATAGCATCTTAGTGGATTTTTCCATTGATGAGGAAGAAGTTTCCTTCCCTGTCTCTTCTGATTAGTTTTGATATTAGGTCTATTTTGTCTGACATTAAAATTGCTGCACCAACTTAGTTCTTGTATCCATTTTCTTATAATTTCTTTTTTGATCCTTTTGTGTGAGATGATGTATATCCTTGATATTAAGGTGTATTTTGCTGTGTATAGTTGTACATGATGGACTCTATAGTCTCTTAGGATTTGTAGAACATCTCTTCAGGATCTTTAGGATATTGAGTCTACATTGAAAGACAGATATTCTTCTGATATCAGTGTATTTATATGTTAAATGTTCCTTTTACTTGGGTTTTTAAATACTCTTTTCTGTGTTTTACAATCAAAGTTTTTGATCATCATGGGTCATGGGAAAGTGCTTTTATGATCCATTATATTTAATGTTCTGGATTTTTTTTTGCTTTGTTTTGGTTTCTGCTTTTCTTGATAGGCTTCCTTTTTAATGTAGGAAAGCTCTTAATGTGATCAGGATCTGACAGATTATTGGAAATTGAGGGAAAGCCCAAGGAGAGAAAATGACAGGTGTTCTGCTTCAAAGCTGAAAATATGAAAGAGGGTTTGGAAATGTGGGACAATAGGTGGAGAGAAGTTTGCCTATTTGAGTCCTTGGAATGATTGGTTAGTGTGATTTTGATAAAGCCATAAATGGTTGAATAAAAGTATAACTTATAGTTCTATTTACTAGAAATCAACTTTGTGAAGGTAGAGCACAATAAACATATTCCCAAAGAAAAATATGTAATTTATCAGCATAAGACCTATCTTATAAGAAAATAAATAAGATACTTAGATCAGAGTAAAACAATGTTGATGAGAATTTTGGAAAGAAACAAAAATTATGTTGTGCAGAAGAATTATAAATGAATATAATATAACAGATTTTTATTCATAATTGATGAAATATATAACTGTGCAATGTTAAAAAGTATTGGAGAGCTACTGTGAAAAAGTGAATTCATGGCAGAAGCAATGTAAGAGAAAGGGGAATTTAGAATACACTATGCCACGCACAATGTTGAAGACTTGAGATTAGGTTGGATTTATGTTAGGGTATGACAAATGTTGAACTCTTATGAAAATGTCATTGATATATCTTTTATTTACTGCAGATAGATGTTTAAAAGGAACAACTGCTTTAGAAGAAAGAATGACAGTTTCTTTTAAGCTGAAAATCTATTAACATAAAGATAAAATGTAGATGCCTATTATTTAATTATTAGTTTTCAAGATAATGCTCATAAAATGTGAATATGTCAAGCTCTAGGATAATAAGTATACCTTTCATAACTTAATTGAATTTTTAATAAGATGGATAAAATGGTATGATTTAGAATACTCAGTTAAAATAAAAAAGAAGAAATTATAGTAAAAAATAATCAAATTTGTTGCATAAATGCATATAACTTTCAAAGAATAAAATAATGTATTAAAAAGCCAAAGAGAAAGTCATCATAAACAAGGCCAACAAACATAGAATTGTTACACACATAACTGATTTTTATTCAAGTAGAAAATTAATTTGTTTAAATTTGAATTCTCCATATGAATGTTTGAAAAGGGATCATATGAATTTAGTAATGATACTTTGCATACACAGGATCCAAAATGATTTAGTTTGTGTTATTAAAATTGAAATTTTTCTGTCAATAAGACTATAACACATATATATATATGTAGTTAAAAATAATTTATTGAAAATACTGCAGCAACATTGAAATTCCAAATTAAAAACACAAAGAACTTTCCTTTTGAAAAACTGGGACTGGGGTGATTTCTCAGTCAGGAAAGAAAACTCTGTGTAATCACAAGTACTGAGTTTGCATGACTATCACCCAATTAAAAGACAGGTCCAGCTCATATCTTTAACCCCAATAGTTACAAAATCAGTGGTTAACAGAGAAAGAAAAAGATAGGGTGGAGGTGGAGAGGAAGAAATAATAATAACAATAAAGAGCTGTGGATGTTTGGAAGGGAAGTGGGAGTAGAGTGGAGGAATTATGTGTGAGATGATGGGAGTAGACTGACAAAACACATCATATGCAAGATGAATATTATATAAAATATTATAGACAAGAGAATGACAAGAGAACAATCATAGGCAGTAAAGAAATAAACTATCTCTATTTGGAAATGGAAGGATTCTTTACTGATAGACCCTATTAAATCAACTAGAAAACATTTGAATATAATCAACAGTTACATTTAATCTGCAGGAGAAAAAAATCTATTGAAAAATGTAATGTTTTGTTATCCAGGAAGTCTACTCTTTGAGAAAAATAGTAAAAGTATGTTATTCAAACTGGCCCCTAATCAAAGAAATGAGGGATCTCTACAACAGAAGTTAAGATATTGAAAGAAAAATAACAGAGAATACTAAACTTTAAAAAGTAGCTCTTGTTCTTGGATAGATAAATTAATATTATAAAAATGTTCACATACAAAATTAATTTGCAGAATTGTTGTAATGCTTGCCAATATTGCCTTGTTATATTATGCAATTTAGAACACAACAAAGAGTAGACACTGAACAGCCAAAATAATCCAAAATGTAAAAGTGATGCTATCGGTATTAAAACAACTGACCCAAATTACACTATACAGCTATAGAAATACAGTCTGATAGTGGCATAAAAAATGTGTAAACCAAAGGAAAAGAGTAGAAGACACAAATGTAAAATAGCAAAGTTCTGCCCACTGATTTTTTTAAATAAAGGAGAAAAATATACTTTGAGAAAAAGATTGCCTATTCAATCATTTGTGCTGGCTAAACAGGATTTCTACCTGCAGAAGAATGAAATTAGATTTCTATCTTTCACCTTGAAGAAAAATCAATATAAAATAGATAAAAGGACTTTACTTAGAACCTGAAACTTTCAAATGAAAGCAGAGGGGACAACCTTCAAGGTTTTGTGCAGGCAATAACTTTTAAAATAGGATACCAGAAACGCCAGAACTAGCCCCAAGAATCAACAAAAATTAAATTTTTCTGTATGGCAAATGAAGACAGTGTTAACAGAAAAGAATCAGTATTAACAAACAGACAGCCAACATATTGAATATTTTTTTTAACAATAACACTTGAAACAAGAGACCGATGTTCAGAAAATAACACCAAACTGCAGAAGTTAAATAACAAGGAATATTTGCCAATCAACACATGGGCAAATGAACTGAATAGGCGCTATTAAAAAGTGCAAGTGACCAAAAACTATTCTCAAAATCCCTAACCACTGAAATGTAAATTAAAATAATTTTGAGACATCACCTCAACCCGGTTAGAACAGATATCATAGCCAAATCTGAAAACAGTGTTGAAGCTGATGTGAATAGAAAGAAACCCTTACCTACAATAGCTGTGTCTCCAAACTGATACTACCAATATGGAAATCAATTTAGAAATTATTGAACTGTAATATGACCCAGTGATTTGACTCCTGGCAATATATCTAAAGAACTCCATACCCTACCATAGACATGTTTGCATCCCCTCTGAAATCTGCCTTCTTTTTCATCAATACAGGAACAAATATTAGAAATGTGCTGTATATGCATAAAATGGAATACTATTGAGCACTAAAGAAAATAGAAGTTGAATGTAAGAGAAGTGATGAATTTAGAATGTACACAATTAAGGAAGCTCACAAAATTTCAGAAGGAAATGGTCACATGCCCTCTTTCCTATTCAGTATCTAGTCAGAAATGCGTGTGTGTTTGTAAACAAATGTACATATAGGAATGCTATTACAGAAAGGCAAGAAAAGAAGAAAAGCTAAATATAAGAGTATAAGGAAGGGCAAAGTATAGCAATGGATAGAAGGTTTGAACAAATATATAAAGGTAATTCCATTCTTAAATATGTGCTATGATTTTTGTTTCTGTTTTATGTGGTAGATAAGTTCATAAACCATATTCAGTTCTTGAATATAATGTATAATTTAATGAGAAAGGCCACAGCTTCCATTCCAAGTACCTATTTTAACTGTATAAAAGTTCATTGAAATATAGTCCTTTTATCTGATTAGCTTTAATATGTGATGATTTTATTTATTTACACATTTTCATAATAAAGTTTAAACAAAATAAAAATTTAAAATATAAGAAGAGTGTAAATAGTAATGAAATGTCATGTTGCAAGAGGTAGTGGTGAAGTAATTTTTAGAATACTACTTTAATTCTAAATAAAAGCTACCTTGTCTCTATTGACACACTGGACTGACAACTGAATGTGAATAAAATTGGAATGGAAGTACTCAGGCAGAGTTTACAGTATAGCTGGAATTAAAGTCTGGGATAAAGAGAAAAAATCACTATACCTAATTCTGAACACAAAAGGATGTTTGATAGAACATTAAGAAAAATCAATAACTCTGAAGTTTACTTTATAATAACTGATCAATATTTTCTATTAACTATCTAAAATATAACATAATAATTTGGTTTATTAAATATAGGGAGGATGACTATGAGATATGTACCAAGAAGTCATATAGCTAGATCAAATGGTATGTATTTTTAAGTTTTCAAGGATCATTTTTACTGAAGTTCAAGGTAGCTCCAGTTAACAATACTAATTTAAAATCCAGTTTTTAAATTTAATGAGTGAAATAAAAACAGACACATCTATTTAAATGTATACCCTTTCAATAAATAATTATTTATATATATATATANTATTAATATATATATTAAATACTCAATACATAAAATGAATATTGACTTTTCCCATTTTATCAATATTAATGACTTACTATTAGTTATAACACAATAGAAAATATTTTCCTTCTAATTTTCTTTAGTGGTTTGTTTTGTTTTGTAAACATAATCAGTAAGCCTAATGAAACTACAATATTTATGCATTCTTCTGATTAACATTTTTAACACTGCCTTTTGGATATGTCTACTTTTTATGCAGCTAACATCACTATAGATGGTAGAAGGGATTTTTTAATTTATTCTATGTTTTCTGTAGTATCAAACTGAAAGCATCAAGCATTATTTTCCTGTATATTGAACAGAAGAAAATGAGAGAGAATAAAATAATGTTCTATTGATGCAGTAATTCATTTTCAAGAAATATTGTGTAAAGTGTGGTACCCATATGAATATGCTAGTAGTCCAAAATGATTCTCTCAACATCTCATAGCATAAAATAGACTGATTTTATGTGAAAATGACTGATTATTTGTTCTGATATAGCCCACACTGCAGGATCACATTAGATTTCTTAGAGGTTTATGTCTACTAACAGAGAAATCATTTGATAACATTCTTAAAACACCAAGTTGAGATTTCAGTTAGAGTGCATAGCAAAACAACATTTGCTGAACAATGTTCAATTGGTCCTTTTCAAAATAGATCAAAAGCCTTAATTTCAGAAGCAAACCCTGAAATTTACAGGACTGAAAAGGAAGAGATCTTCTACTTTTATTTTATTGTATTGTATTTTTTATTTTTATTGAGCTTTACATTTTTCTCTGCTTCCCTCCCTACCTCTCCTCTCCCCTCCCCTTCAACCCTCCCCCAAGGTCCCCACACTCTGAATTAACTCAGGAGATCTTGTCTTTTTCTACTTCCCATGCATATTATATCAATGTATGTCTCTCTTAGGGTCCTCATTGTTGTCTAGGCTCTCTGTGATTGTGATTTGAGGGCTGATTTTCTTTGCTTTATGTTTAAAACCCACTTATCAGTGAGCACATATAATAATTGTTTTTCTGGGTCTGGGTTACCTCACTCAAACTGATGTTTTCTAGTTCCACACATTTGCCTGCAACATTCAAGATGTTGTTACTTTTTTTCTGCTGTGTAGTAGTCCATTGTGTAAATGTAACACAAGGAAGAGTTCTTCAACATATGTGCACATGTCAGTCCCTTCTGTTTAGCACTCCTGTAACTTTTAGAAACTAACTAAAATATGCAATTTTAAAAAAGTTTCTGTGTGGGAGGTTGCAATACTATTCTTAAAATCCATGTATTGAGATGTCTCAGTGTAATTTATTGACCACGGATTCTAAAGATCTCAAAGAACACTACAATTGCAAGAACAATGGAAGCTAATGCCATTACTGTTGGATATGCTCCACGACTAAGAGGTTATTCTCCTAGAAACATAGAACTCTATATGATTCAGCTATACTAACACTAGGTAGGCAGCGGAAAGGCTCTAAATAAGCATATTAAAGTTACTTGCATTATTTTATTTACCAATATATTAAACATAAGAGTTAAATTTTATAGTCACCCTGAGTCCAACAATGGATACATATGTAAATAAAGTGTACTATGTGTTCATATGGGGTTTTGTGCCATAATAAATGAAACAAATATTAATACATTTTCATATGGTAGTGAATCACCATATAGGTTCTGTGAAGACCCAGTTATCTTAACTGTTGATTTTTTACAAACTTTTTTAAATTTGATACTTTACTCTGACACCTGAAATTTTAGCTTTCAAAGTTCATGTAAGCTGCTTATAGTGTTAAAGATTTAAATTAGAATTATCTGTTTTAATAAGAATTTATGTAAGAGGCAATTTAAAGACATTTTCTAGACAAAAACAAATATTGCTTTACTATAAAACTTCAAGAATGAGGTAGGCAGTAGTGGTGTATGCCTTTAATCTCAGCACTTGGGAGGTAGAGGCAGGCAGACCTCTGTGAGTTTGGGGCCAGCCTGGTCTACTAAAGCTAATTTCAGGATAGCAACCTAATCCTCACAGAGAAACCCTGTCTTGAAAAAACCAAACCAAACCAAAACAAAACAAATCAAAAATCTTTCAAGAATGACAGAAATATTTTGTGACAGGAAATTTAAAAGTAGCTTTTTTACAGTTAAAATGTCTAGATATATTAGAATTGCACTTTAATTTTTTTGTATAAGGAAAAGGAATACATATTTCAAATTATTATTTGTCTTGTGTGTTTAACCTGGAGGATATATGTAAGCTACATACCTATAAATTCACCCTTTCTTCAGGAAAGATGTATGATATGGGGAAAGGAGAACAAATATAGGTGAAATCAAATCAGATGGGGGAATACTCTGACAAAATGTTTCAAATAGACTGTGTAGTGATGGAGACACATGCGGACAGGAGAAGGCATAACCAAAATTCAGTATGCACAAAGAAATTTTAGGAACCTCTGGCCTTGTAACCCTGGTAAAACACATTAAGAGACTAGTGGAGAAAATGTGGCATGAAAGAACACAAGGTGGGAATACCGTGAACTATAGATTTCCTTAGGAATAGAAACAAAGAATGGGTAAAAGCAAGGGCAGAGAACACTTAAACCCAACTTAGAGTATGGAGGTATTGTATTATTGAAACCCCATGTTTGAGAACTAACTAAAAGCACAATATTTAAAAGGGAGCTTAAATCTAATTACTCAAAATTAGTGAATAATTCTGTTCCCAAAATATATGGATTCTTAAATGAAAATCTCAGTACTAAACTTTGACAACTTCCTTATTAGCTATTTGTCAGAGAAAACTCAGGGACTTAAAACTGTGCAGGCTGTTGATATTGCTCTTGATTTCTCAACATAACTAGATAATAAGTCCCCTATAGAAGACACTATATACTTTGTAGTACTACACAGAGAAGAGAGTAGAACTACCTTTACCTGCTTTCTCACTTTCAAAATCCTGGGAGGTAATATGAAGACTTTCATGGTAGAAAGTACACTATTGGTCTTACCTAGAACTGGGACAGACATTGTACCACACAAGTCTTCCTGGGCTAGATGTGTGAACTGATTTCATAGCAGAAAGGATCGTTATTGGAGTTAGCAATTGCCTTCTTGATTGGACTTGAGTTTTGTTTTCCAAAGGTTAATTTATTACTGCTATTTTGAGCTTGGTTAAGAAGAATTTATTGATGTTTTCTAAGTGGTCATAGTGTCAAGCAGTCTTCTAAATATTTAAGTTTATATCAGTAGATTCATGTTGCTACTAATCTTGGTCAAGAACCTTATTACAGTTGATAGTAGATAATGCAGAGATTGATAACTATTCTAAGTGCTGTGAATAAGTGACTAAGTGTGATTAATTATTGTTGGAATATGTTTATCAACTTTCCTTTCCCAAGGCTTCAGAAAAAATATAAGACCTATGTATCTAAAGATTCAAATAGCAATTTAATTGAGAGAAAACATATTTGTCTTTCTAAATCTAATTTTATCTTACTCAGAAAAAATTCATTTAAGTATGATCTTCATGGTTTCATTTTTATTAATAACTGAATGTGAAATCAGAAAACTGCTTTCAAAGGAGGGAAAACACAGCATAATGACATAAATTGGTGAGGGGACTATTTAAATGGAAAAGGCCAAATGAGGTAGATTTTGGAATGTCAGGTTAGATTAGGAAATTGTACAAAGATAACGAACAATAAAGACCTTCTGGGGAAAAATACAAGGTATTACCAACTCAACCCCCCCAAAATATAAACATATACATATATAAAATGTATTAATAGAATTATGCTATAATGGGGCAATAATGCTCTTTCTAAACACCACAGACTAACAAATAACAATGCCCAATTTCAGGAACGGATTACCTCAATTGGACTTTTAACTAAAGAGTATTCAAAGGCCCCAAATCTTATGGACTATTATTAGCTCTCCATGTTGCTCTCTACATCTTGATGGTAAGACCCTATTTCTGAAAACATGGCAGAAGTCATAGAACATAGAAAAATCAATCAGGCATTGACCAAAAATTCTCATTCTTATGGCCAGCTTTCATAGTGATGGAAAGTGCTATTGAAAGATAAAAGTCAAAACGAGTCTTATTCAGCTGTGCCCTTTCTGTGAATGGCAAGAACGACCTCCCAGACAAGCTTTGCCCTTGAGTGAAGTAGTTACGTGAATGTCATGGGAGTAACATATTGCTTTCAGGCTGGACTTAAGGTCCATTCCACACTAGGGAACCATTAATGGTGCAGTTATTAGAACCACTAAACTGTGCAGATTGGTCATAAGCTCTATGGAAGAACTTACTGCTATTACTCTGTTAAAGTAAATGGTGTTAAACTGAATCTTGACAACCTTTCCTTGCACCCTCAGATTTATACATTTCTCCAATTTCATGGGAGGAGTCTCTTTTTGCAGCAATTGTAAATTATCACAGAGATCAATAATAGGCATAAAATACACAGAAGAAGGACTTACTCCTAAATGGGGCATACAGATTTTGCTACTCTCCAAATTATAGAGAATGGTGTGGAAAAAATGTAAAAGGAAAGACAAAATCTTAAAATGGACTGACAATCAGCATGAAATCTTACCCCTGTTGAATCACTACTGGTAATCAGTAACTGGAAGAAAATATTAGTTTGTTTAAAAGTTTTGCTCTTAGTAGGCCTGACGTTGGTCACATACTTAGGAGTATATATAGCCAACACCAGCAATAGAATACTGGTTTTAAAACAAATGAGTACAAAAATTATATGGGCAGGAAATGAGGCGGAGTTTCTGAAAGGATAAAGAGGAGAGGATCAAAATGCAATGTATGAAATTCTCACAGAATTACTTTTAATTAAAAGTAAAAGTAATTCTGTGAGGATTTTATTATAATTAATAAGTTAAATGTAATTAAAATACTTTTAATTTAAAGTAAAGTAGTAAATTCTTAAAATATTTACCTCAGGGCATAGCATGGGTACTTCTCAATAATCCTACAGAAGTTGTGCTTACCTTTAAGTGAGTTACCTTTAAGTAGGAAGTGAGTTACATTATGTAGAAAGAGTCTAAATTGGTGATCTCCATCAAAGTCCTCGCTTCAGAGCTCAAGGAATCCCACAGAAGAGAAGGTGGAAAGACTGTAAGAATCATAAGGGATTGAGGACACCTGGTGAGCAGGGCCCTCGAAATCAGGTAAGCAATGCACACATGGACTCAGAAACTGAAGCATCAAGCACAGAGCCTACACAGGTTTACACCAGGTCCTCCACATATATATTATAGTGATTGGTTTAGTTATGGGACTTCTAACAGTAAAAATTAGTGTTTATCTGACTTTTTGCCTGCTCTATGGACTCTTTTCCTACTATTGACTTGCCTTGATCAACTTAGATATTGTAGTTTTTACTTTCTGTTATTCTACTTAATTCTGTCATGTTTGGTTGTCCCTTTGAAGCCTGTTCTTTTCTAATGAGAGACAGAAAGGGAGTGAATCTGGAGAAGTGAAGTGGGAGGGACTGGGAATAGAAGGAGGGGGAATGGGGAACTATAATCAGGATATACTGTGTGAGAAAATAATCTAATTTCAAGAACAAAATTATCTTGTCCTGGGAACAGATCCTGAAGCCCTAGACCTGCTGAGGACCTATTGGTGGCTGATGGCAGCTGGGGAAGAAAGGACCTTTGATTTGTGATATGTGTAATCACTGCTAAATTTTCTGCTTCTCAGTTAAAATGCCTTATTACATACATGCCTGAGGAAAGAACTAATTGGATACAGAGGTTTTAGAAGTAAAAGCAAAATAATAGCAGAGGTTTGTTAAGAAGGAAATACATTGGGAGGACCAGATAATTTTGGAGTGAAGTTGTAGGGGTGTAGCAGCAGGCCACTTGTTTGTTCCCAACTGCTTAGTCCCGAAATAATCACACAGAAACTGAATTAATTAAATCACTGCTTGGCCCTTTAGCTCTAGCTTCTAATTGGCTAACTCTTACATCTTAATTTAACCCATTTCTATTAATCAGTGTATTGCCACGTGGCTGTGGCTTACTGGCTAAAGTTCCAGTGTCTGTCTCCGAAAGGACTACATGGCTTCCCTCTGACTCTGCTCTTCCTTTTCTCAGAATTCAGTTTAGTTTTTCCCACATAGCTCTGTTCTCCTACAGCTTCTCATAGGCCCAAAGCACTTCCTTTACTTAGCAATGATATTCACAACATAGAGGGGATCCCACATCAGTAGGGGTGTATAGAAACATAATGCAAATTTGTACAAAACTTTCAACACATAAAAGTAACTTAACAAAATATATTTTTGTTAAAGCTTGTATTTATAAATTAAATAACAAAGCTGTATGAAGGCAAAATACTACATAAATTATGTTGATGTATTTTTTAAAAAGTATTTGAATTTAATATAAATAGTGACATTAAAAATCATTTTTAAAAACGTGAATTCACTTTGAATTACCAATGAAATACATACATTTAGATAAAATTTGTTAAGCCTCCAGTACGAAGTGAAGAAAATTACATAGGGCACTTAAAACTAATTAATTTAAACTTAGAAATGGTATGTAATACTTGAATATAATATATATTTATATATCTACATACATATATACATACACTTGTGTGTTTATGTTGTGTGTGAAATTTATAACTAGTTCTGGCAGTGTATACCTCTCTGGAAATAAATATATCATTTACAAAGAGCAAAAGTATGGTGTCAATATTGTGAAGTCTTAGAGAATCCTACCTTTCACATAAAGGTGTTAAATTGCTTGATATTTTTAGTTTATTCATTTCAAAGTAAGTGATTAAAATTTTGACATGATGGAAGTATTAAGAGATTTCTTTCAAATATTCCATTTTACTGCACTAATGTATTCAATAAATAGAAGCATCACATAATTCTGTATCATCAAAATTTCAGGTACATGTTGTCAATTAGATAATTAAACAGTAGGGAAGATTAGAGGATAATTATTCTGGGTTCATGTGACATGATTTACATAATGAAATGAGTTGAAAATATGTAAGATTTTGATAAATAAGAAATTATAAAAGCAAATAATCGTTCATGCAATTAAATATATTTATTTAGACACTCTTTTATATAAAAATTCGTATCAATGTTTTCAGATATACTTGCTTATTTTCCAGCATAGCCAAACTCTCAATAGTCAGATGTAATCCCAATACTGTAGGGTCTCATTCTTGGGTTTGTCAACCAAGACTAAGTTAGACTAAACAAATCACAATGCAAAACCTATAAAATTAGAGAAAAAAATCTGTCATCTTGATAAATCGTATCAATATCTACTTTAAAGCTTTATTCAGAGGAATCACAAAGCAAAGCATGGTATTCACCTAGGATGAGTAAGGCACTTCTTTAACTTTCTCTCTTGTGGCGTTGCTGATATGCTGCATGGGGAAAAATCTGAAAGTTCTAATATAATAGTAGACAGTGTCTGTGTCTATCGAGGACTTTTGAGATTTAAAGTGGGAGAGAGAAGAAAATTGTTTTCCAAGGCAGACAATGCAGTAGAGCATGAAGGGATAACTTCTCCAGGAGAAACGGACATGACATTTGACAGCAATTTTTTTTTCTGGGATACATGTTTCAAATGCTTAAAGTACAAGAACAGAAACCCACAGCTTGTAAAATGGTGATAGGTAAAAAGAACATTCCAGTACTCAGACTTCCGAGGAGATAATTATAAATTTGAAAGACTGAGAAGGTGGGAAATGAGTCAGCATTCCTACTCTCAGGTGAATTGTGGAAGAGCAAAGGATTAATGCCACGTCTACTGAGCTTAAATCCACATAGACGCCTAAATACTAACATTCAACTTGATATATACCAACCTGAATATAGTTTTTGGATGGTTGAATAAAATATTCTCTGGAGAAAATTAAATAGTCTCTTGGATTCTATAAAAGTTTCTGTAGTCATTTAAATGTTAACTAAAGTAGATAATATGGTGGTAAGTATGTAACATTAAATTAACTGGCAACAACTGAAATTCTCATATTTTTATTTATAATATACATTATGAAGTGACCAATTATGAATTAAAAACTTAAGCATTATTTAAAAATTAAAATACGAAGTTAAGTTGTTGAGTCATATTGTTAAGTAAGGAATCATAGAAAATAGTATTATAAGAGTTCAACTACTGCTACAAAATATGAATACCATTCATATCAATAGAAAAAACAGCAGTAATTTTGGTATAGCATTTGGTTTCATTAGGTCATGAATACTTTTAAAATTATAAAAGCAACCTAAAAGATGCAAATTTCATTGAAAATGTTAAAAAAACAGAAAAGAAATATATGTTTACCTCTACCTGTATACCTAATATACACATATGTATGTATATGTATATATGGGTATATCTAAGAGTTAGGAAGGAAAGAGCAAATGTGACAGAAGGAATTTCTAAGAATTCTCACCAGCTATTTTCTGTATCCCTCTAATTGCTCATGATCAAAAGGATAAAGATTTTGTTGCAATGATTTTCCTATTATTGTGACTCCAATTTTAGTGAAAAAAAATTAAATACTGAACCTTGTGATCACTCACCTAACATTAAAATGTTCTTGGAAGTATTGTCTCCCCTTTAAATTCTGCTTGCTTTTTCTTGCATTCTATTCTTCAAGTACTTTGTTTTTCTATTTAACCTGAATTATATATAATAGTTTATGATATGTCTGTTTGCCTTAGGAGTATATCTGCTGTTACATTGATATGTAGGATAGTAATCCAGTGATAGTCTTAATAATATTTCAAACTCATGAACATTTTGAAGCATTTTTATCAGATACGGTGGGAACTTTTAGAAATTTAGAAGAAAATAAACAAATCTCCAAGCTTAAAAACATGAGCTAGCAGTGTGGGAAGACTTTCTGTATATGTGTTGCTTTTATTGATTAATGAATAAATAAGCTGCTTCTGCCAATGACTTAGAAGAGTAAAGCTGGGAGGAAAGCTAAACTGAACTCTGGGAGAAAGCAGAGTTAGTGAGAAGCTATTTAGCCACCTGTCAGCGACAGGTGCTAAGGACAGAACTTTACCTGGTAAGGAACAGCCATGTAAAATACATAGATTAATAGAAAAGGGTAAATTTAATATATAAGAGTAAGTCAGAAATATGGTTAACCTTTTAGTCAAACAGTATTGAATATAATACAGTTTCTGTGTGATTATTTTGTTGTCTGGGCAGCCGGAAACAAGTGGATTCCAAGTACAATCTAGAGAAGTTTTCTCAATATAACTTTAGAGATTGTCCTGTAAAAATGAATTGATTAATAGATAAATATGTAACATAAACTTTAAGTTTTTAACTTCATTGTGGCCATATTCACAGGGTACATTTCTCTGAAAGAAGCAGTACTACACAAAAGATCTAACTAGGTAATAATTTTGCATTTTGTCTTTCTTATGCAATGTGAAATATAAAAGACACATGGGTTATCACATTGTAAAATTAATCTCAAAAGGAAAAATGGATTATTTTAATAGTCTGAGTAACTGATTAAATATGTTTTAAGTGAAAAGTTAGTGATATTAAGCATATAAAAATATGAAAGGGGGCTGGAGAGATGGCTCAGTGGTTAAGAGCATTGCCTGCTCTTCCAA
>LOEQ01003273.1:48221-58629 GCA_001685075.1 Bramus lutescens | reverse complement strand
TTTATTAACCAATGAAAGTAACACATAGACAGATGACCCACCTACATCATATAAGCAGTTTGTTTCATAAACAAACATTATTTACAAGATGTGATAGCTAAGATGATAATATAATAGCTATTTTTTCAATATTAATGGATTTTAGCATAAAGAAAATGATGTACAATTCCATTGAAGAGAACTTCCTAATGCATATGATGACAAGAAAAGAATTTGAAATTATCCATGGCAGATATTTTGCCATGTTCAGAGAACAGACATTTTCCTTTAACCCACAGATTATTGTTTTCTCTTATTTATGGGTATGAATGTTTCACCTACATGTATGTATGCATATCATGTGTGTGCCTGGTGCAGGCAGAGGACAGAAGAAGGCATGACAGCTCCTAGACCTGGAGTTACAGATGGTTGTGAGCTGCTCTGTAGGGGCTGGAAATTAAACCTGAGTCTGCTGCAAGAGTAGAAAGTATGTTAAACTACTGAGCCATCTCTTCAGTCCCCAATCTTGAAGACAAAATAAATGCTCACCAGACAAGCTCATGAAATTAATTTTATGTACTGTTTTAGGGTTCCTACTGCTGAGAAGAGATACCATGACTATGGCAACTCTTATAAGGGAAAATATTTAGCTGAAGTGGCAGCTTAATTTTTCAGAGATTTAGTTCATTATCATCAGGGTGGGAAGCATGGGGGCCTGGAGGCAGACATAATACTGGAGAAGGAGCTGCTGCATATTTATAGGCAGGCAAAAGGAAGTAGACTGAGGGTCATGGTGAGTGAAGCTTGAGCACTAAAGATCTCAAAGCCTGTTCCAACAATGACACAGCTATTTCTAACAAGCCACACCTACTTTGACAAGATCACATCTCCTAATATGACTTCATTTTGGTGTCAATTTCTTTCAAACTCCCACATATACCAACACATAAAAACAAATTTCTCATTTTAAAACTATAAATCTGATATGTTTTAGAAGGGTTTATAAAAATCTGTTTTGTGATTAAAACAAACATAGGAACATGCACTTTGTAAAACTTTTACTTATTTCATTCTGTTTTCAAATAATTACTGGATCAAAGAAAAACATAGAGAATGTTACCTATGAAGGTAATTATTGGATTAAGTAATAGAAAGCTATAATTAGAGAGAAAACAGAAAAAAAGACAAAATGTTATTATTATTTCCAAAAGGGACTTGTACCAAATATTTTGGAAGTTCTTTACATGTAAAATATTATAAAGAAAATTTGACAATATGTTATGTGCTCAAATGTATAAATTGTTCACATCTTTTTGAAAGAGAGCTTCCTCTTAGGTTATTTGTTGAGGCATACACCCAGGAGGCAGGGATCATAAAGGACAGGAATACAGTAAGAAAGGTACAATAACTTGGTGCATTGGTACTAAAGTGATTTATGTTCTGATGTGAAAACAAAATGTTTGGAGTTGGAAACATGGCTCTGCATATGAACACACTTGTGACCAAGCCTGATGACATAGGTTCAGTGACTGGAACGCACCCAGTAGAAGAGCAGAATGAGCCCATTCCAATTGGGCTTCATTATTAATATCTGTGGTTGGTTCATTGAAAATTCAGTTTTAATGGAGATATTTTATATCAAAGAAACATATTTTGATTGAACTCATTTCCCTAATTTTGCACTTTTCTTTTATTAAATTAGCACTACTTTTGTTTACACATCTTGTGTTTTGTTATGCATTAAGCATTGTGGCAGAATCATGAAGGCCAGGGTATTGTTTACCACATGGAGTCAGATGCAGGCTCTAGAGACAGGAGAGGATATGCCCTGTCTTACTCACTTCATGCCTTTAAATGTCTCATGACCTCTCAGTTCAGCAAGCTGAGGAAGAAAAAGATTTAAATCTGAGTCAGAGATCTGTGTTCTTGACCCAAATTATAGCACTTGTAGAATGTGTTATAGAATATGTGTGTGTTGCCTCTTTCACATGATGTCCCAGAGCACTGCAAATGACCACTTCAGCTAAAGCTGCCCCTGAAATCAATACAAGCTGTAATTCATTTACTTATTTTCGCCAGAGTGGTATCAGAATTTAAGCTGTATTCTCAAAAAAATCTTCCTTATGATTACCCATTCACTTGTTCTTCACAGAACATAGTATAAAACCCCTAATTTTCCAATTTTAACCTGTAGTGTAATGTGCTACACAATTATTATTATTATCTCTAGAGCTCATCTTAAAGGCAGGACCCTATCTTCTCTGAAGAGTTTAGTCTATTGGAAGAATCTATTACATGTATTGATTTTTACCTAGTCCTGTTATTATGAAAATACAAACACAAGCCTGCCCCTGGAAACTTGCCTTTTCTCACCCATTTATGTCCTGTGTTCAAATGCTTTGTCTACATGCTGTGACTGCAATCGCTGTTTCATATTCTTGTTGTCCTTCTCACTGTATATATCATTGCATCAGACTAAATCAAACAATATAACACATGATAAGCTCCTTTTTTCACTACTGAAATTATCTCAAATGGAATCTGCAAAGGAAATTGATATTTTCCTCTTATAATGATGGTTTGCTCTACAACACACACTGTCCTTAATCTTTGGATTCTCCTTCCTCAGTCTCTTTAGTAACTAGCAGTGTATACATATACAATAATGTCCGGCTCTCACAGAAGAAATTTCTATACAAAATAACTTTTAGCACAAGAAACCTGTCCATACAACACATTTGCTCATGTGAATGAGGAGCTACTGTTTTCAAAACAGAGAGGTCTACTGCAGAGGAATTTTTATTCTTGGTCTCATGCAATTCTATTCCCTTATTTCAGAAATAACCATTCTCTTATGGACCAATTTCCATTGTTGTCACAGTGGCTTATAGTCATAAACAGCACATCTCGTGTAAAAATATGTAAGTCTCTTATCTCCAAAATAATTCTCCATTCAGATGAGGAAATAAAATTCAGGATTTGCAAGCCAAAAATGTATAAGTATGTTTTTGTCTTTATTTTCTTGATTTTTATAATATACAATTATCAAGAATACATGCTTGCCTTCTGTACCTACAACCTTAACCCTTCAAAGTTTCAAATTAAGTATGACCTTCTCTTGGTAGACATTTTTTCTTGTTCTAAATGGCACTCAAAGAATTCATTGGATTCTTCTCTGATATCAAGATAAAATGCTATTTCATTATACTAATAAGATTCTTAAGTAAAAATTGTTCTCTATTATCTCTTTAACTAACTGATTTGAATGCATTTTTTTCCACTCAGTGAAGATAGAATGACTTACTAGTTATATACATAGTCTGAATCTAAACTGGTTGGCTCATTCCTGGTGTTTAAGAATTATCTTGACTTTTAGCAACTGGCTTTCCATGCCTGATTCTTATTTGAAAAATGAAGGTTTGCTGTTCTATACAATGGAATGAAGGTGCTGTGACATCTGTCATCACAGACACATTCTCTTAATCTTTCTGATAACTTCTCATACATATGTAACCTCTGATTTGCAATGGCTACATTTTAAGACCTTCCAAACCCTAAGTTGCATGAGTTTTATGCAGAAGAATGTACTTGAATTGTATTTCATGTTAAAACAATCTTTCTTACAGGGAGAATCATACACTGGTAAATGACCACCAGACATTTTTGTACTCCTGGATTCAGTACCTTCTGAGTTGTTTATTCTTTGCAGTGCTATTTTACATCTCACATCAGTAAGTAATTCTTGAAAAATAATTACAAGATAATTATTATGATGAATCTAATTATCTAAAAATGTTTAAAATAGCATATCCATCTTCAAATAATTGCCTTAGAATATTATTTCTTCAAATCTTGTCTAAAGTTGAAGAGGGAAGGTACTTACTCAGTGGAGAGGCATTTTATCTAGGGTCAACTTACCTGATGACAGCTCTATGAAGTATAGTGTGCTTTCAACAGTGTTACCAATGTCTTGCAGAGTATGACATAAGTGTTTTTAATGTAACTCTTACCTTTAGTAATACTTTCTGCTTCACTTTTACAGTAACCCATGTGGGCAATTATCATAGTACACCACAACCTCAGTTACCATGCACAGTGCTGATTAAAAACAGTAACATTGGCAAAGGACATGAAGGCATGCATAAAGATTCTGCAATCTCACATAAGATACAATGGTGTCTCAGCTTTCTCTTGCTGAATAAGTGTAAGCTGGTGTTTAAAAATACAAATGTTCAAAGTATTCTCAGTGTTACAGTTGCTTCCTGTTGCCTGTGAATCAAGATATAGAATTTTCTGCTCCATCTCTTGATCCATGTCTGCCTTCAAGCTGTCCTACTTCTTGCCATGATAGTAATAGACTATACCTCTGATATTGTAAGCCAGCTCCAATAAAGTGTTTTCTTCTATAAGAGTTGCCATGGTCATGATGTCTCTTCACAGCAATAGAAATTAACTAAGACAGTATGTATTCATTTATAAGTTGATATTAGCTTTTAAATAAAAGATAATCGAATTATAATCCACAGACCCATAGAGATAGCTAAAAAGGAGGACTCTAAGGGGAACTTGTGGATCTTCCTTCAAAGGGGAAATAGAACTTAATTTGTGGGTGTACTGGGGGCAGGAGGGACAAGAGGAATAAGGTGGGGGAATAAGAAGGATGAGAGTTGGGAGGGACATCTGGAATTGGGATGCATTTGGAGAACAGTGTGAAAACCTACTAGGGTGGAAAACTTCCTGGAATCTATGAGGGTGACTCTAGTAAGGACTGATAGTAATGGAGCTATGAAGAGAGAAATCTGGGGACCAACACAGGCCAAAACCTTAGACCTACAATCTGTCATACCAGCAAGATATAATAGGACAATGGTGGCAAAGAAATTGTGGTCAATTAATTTGTGGTTGAAATTGACATCCATACCTCAAGATGGAACACATGTCCTACACTTTCTCAATGGTCAGGACCTGGAGACTGGATATCCTAGAGATCGAGAAAACAAACACGACTGGGAAAAAAAAAATCCATGAATGGATTCTGTCTTAGCTTGGGTTTCTATTTATGTGGAGAAAAACCATGACCACAGCAACTCTTGTTAGAAAAATATTTTACTAGAATGTCTTACAGTTTTAGAGGTTTAGTCCATTATAATTATGGCAGGACATAGTAGTATCATGGTTATCACCATGGTCGGAAAAACAGGAAGTAAATTGTGCTGTTAGGCCTAGCTTGAGCATAGGATACCTTGAAATCTACCCCCACAGTGATTCACTTCCTCCAGTGCCATATCTACCTCAACTAAGCCACTCCTCCTAAGAGTGTCACTCCCTATGCGGGCCATTTTCTTTCAAGCAACCATATTTCACTCCCTAGGTCTCAAAATCTTATATCAATATCATAATGCAAAAATGCATTCAGTTCAACTTCAAAAGTCCCCATAGTGTATGACAGTTTGAAAGGCTAAATTTCAAAGTCTCTTCTCAGATTCATGCAGACTTCTAAGTGTAATTCCCTTTTAAATAAAAATAAAAAAGACTCCTACTACCAAAGTATAATGGCAAGACGTAGATGGAAGTATGTTCAAAGGCCCTCAGCCAGACATTGTGGGAAGAGTTTTATTTGGCGGTCTCCAACAGGTACCTCCCAGAGGAGATTGGGGACACTTCAAAAAAATGCGAGGAAATATTATAGGAATTTGAAGGGATGAAGGACACAAGGAGAACATGTCCTAATGAATCTATTAAACAGTACTCAGATGGGATCACAGAGTGACTCCATTAAGCTGGGCTCACACAGGCTCACAGAGTGAAGGGGCAAGCATGGGGCATGCATAGGTCTGCCCCAGGTTCTCTGTGTATATGTTGTGGCTGTTAGCTTGGTTTTGTGTGGGGATGTTAACAGTGGAATCAGCTGCATCTCTGATTTTTTTTTTTGCTTGATCTTGGAACTCTTTTCTTCCTACTGTGTTGCCTTTTCCACCCTCGATATGAGGGGTTTTGCCTTCTGTTGTTGTATCTTGTTTTGTCTTGTTTGGTTGTTGACTCTTGGAGGCCTACTCTTTTCCTGAAGGGAAGCAGAACGGGAGTAGATCTAAGAAAGAGGTGAAGTTGGAGGTTGTGAGAAGAGTAGAGGGAGGAGAAACTGTGGCTGGTATTTATTGTATGAGCGAATAATCTATTTCCAATAATAAAATGTAGGTGGGCCGTGGTAGTTCACTCCTTTAATCCAGCACAAGGATGGCAGAAGTAGGCAGATCTCTAAGTTCCAGACCAGTGTGTTCTACAGAGTTAGTACTAGGACAATTAAGCCTAAACAGAGAAACCTTATTTTGAAAAAAACAGAAAAGAAAAAAAAACTTATAAATTCAGATGATAATGGTAAATGTCATGGATGTTTCTATGTAACAAATATTTTGCTCTAAAGAGTATTACAACACTTCATAATTTTAAGCACAAAGCCCATAATAATCATAATATCATTCCTATTTTCTTATCCCTGTATTTTCAAAGTGTCTACCCACTTGATATTGTTAAGAGAAAGTAGACACTAAGCACACAATGGCATGAATTTCCTATGCAACACAGATTTCAAAGTAATGCTGACTCTAAAAATGTGATAGAAGTTTCATTTCTCTAGAGCAAGAGATTCATGATAGACCAGTTTCAAATTGTCCCCTGGAGATTATGAAGCAATGTCTTCTCTCACAGCTCTTTGAGCACACATTCAGAGATCAGAGGATGACACGGAGAACTAGTGTTCTGTCACTCTATGCATTTTCCTTTGACATGTGTCTCTCATTGTCCCAAAAGCTAAACCAGAGAACAGAAATCCTCAATTATCCTCCAGCTTTGCCGCCCTTACCCAAAGTGTACCTCTATAGGAATGATTAGTTGCCACAATTACTGACTTTTACATGGCTTTTGGGAGTTCAAACTATATTTTTCATGTCTGTGCAGTAAGCCCTCTGACTCATAGATTCATGTCCTTAAACCCTAATGTGAATTTATGAACTTACAAACTCAATAGATTAATTTAATATCTATTTCTTATTCACAGTAACCAAGCGTAAGTCCTATATCATCAAATATCATCATGGATTATTTCCCTCATTTATGTACTTATAGACCTTTAAAACCAAATATTGCAAATCTCTTTTAAAATAGATCTAGATGGTAAGTTCCCAAGACTGTAAGTTATAGAATTTTATAGAGTTATAAATATATACCATGTAACATAAAGGTTACCATAGGACATATGTAAATCAACAAGCTCATCTGTGCTTTTTTAGAACTTTACTTTTAAAAACAATATAAGTTTTTATACATAGTTTGACAGCATGTGCTCTGTGTCCTTTAGTCTTAACATGGAAGCCATGCCTATAGGAATATTCCTAATACACCATTTCTATTTTTGAAATATGTAAGGAACATCTCTGCAATTCTCTTCCTTGGATAGCTGTAGGATAGCATAGAATTAGAGCATTCATTTTACCATTGGAGATTATTATAGTCAATCTCACACGGTGACAGGATAAAACACATAAAAGAGGTCTAAGGATACACCAAACAATACCTTAGAAAGGCACAATACTTAGATATTCTAATACATGTAAATCTGGAGAAGAGAAAATCATTTCATCATTTATCATAAATAGCCACAGACTCTTCAGACTCACTTTATTTTATTTATCAGTCTCAAAAAGACATTAATTTTAAAACCATTATTTTCCTTTTGCTTAATTTCACTTGTAATGTGTGATGTCCTTTTTTATATGTGTTGCTTTTATTGGTTGATGAATAAAGCTGTTTCTGCCAAAGGCTTACAAAGTAAAGCTAGGCAGGAAATCCAGACAGTGATATATAGAGAGAGTAGGTGGAGTCGATGAGACACCATGTAGCTGCCAACAGAAGGAGACAGACACTGGAAACTTACCAGTAAACCACAGCTTTGTGGCGACACACAGATTAATAGAAATGGGTTAATTTAAGATGTAAGAGCTAGCTAGAAATATGCCTGAGTCATTGACCAAGTCATATTGTAATTAATATAGTTTCTGTGTGATTATTCTTGTCTGAGTGGCTGAAGAACAAATAGGCAGTCTGTATTTACACACTTGTTTTGAAACCCGTAGCTACTTTTTACTTTTGCCTAAGAAATGTACTTAATTTTTTCCTATACCTCAATATCACTTACAAATTTAGCATAATAAGAGACATATAATCTGTATTTGGATTCAAATACTTCAGCATCAGGGAATATTCACATATGTTTATCTTCACTTTTAAGCTTCTGAAAAGTTTATTCTCAAAAATAGAGCCTGTGGCCTATAATAGCAGTTAAGACTGGCTGTATTTATGTAGTTCCAGGCACTAGGAAAATTCACCATGTGAATTCACACATGTTTTTTTTAGTTTGTTAGAGATTTTTGTTGCTGGTCTCTAATGCCATATATTAGAACAAAAACAAACCTTTGAAAGTTAAATTAATTCTCTACAAATTTCATTCTTGTATAATAGCACTCATATTCCATGATACAAAAACCAATTTGCTTTGAGACTTTGCCTTGCTGGCAGAATACAAATACTGATGAAGTCAGTGGGTTAGAGTCACTAATGTCTGATGGTATGGTCAATACTGTTTGCTTTTTTCAAAATTTGGATATTAAAAGTTCTAAAATAATAAATGTTTTTGTTACAGTGCCTCCTGCTATGCAAATATGTGTTAAAATTTTGATTATGCATTTGTGATCAGAATAAATTAAGAAAAATATTGAATATAGCGAATTATGTGTTCCTACCACAATGCAGACACAAATGGGAAAGTGGGAACAAATTTCTATATTAGAAACAGCATATCAGGTAGCTTTATGTAGTTTATTAGAGATGTAGATGTCTGCTCTCAGGGGCGGTAGAGGAAAGAGGACAAGTAGCGGAAGGTGCTTTGTCCATTTCATTATGTTGCTTCTGGGAGAAACTCAGCTGACCAGTCTAGGTGACTAGAGTCCTTACTTCCTGAGTCTTCTTGATGCCCAGAAAACTTAGAGTCCTAAACAAATTTCAGGTAAACTTCCTGAAAAATGTCTAGTGTATTGAATTTAAGACAGGTAAAAATTATATGAAGGTGCTATTTTTGGAGGGAATGTATCTCTCCATGCTCATGTGTTTGAACACTTAGTCCAAAGTTGATGCTGCAGTTCTGGAAGTCTGTAGAACTTCCGAATGTGTGGCCAACACTGAGAAACTAGGTCATCAGAAGTGTGAGAGGGCAATAACTTGTTTTTAATTTTGTTCTAGGTTTTTGTTTTCTTCCTTTAGTCACTGAAGTTTAAGCAATGCCCTCTATGCTATAATGAATTGTCTTCTCAACTATAAGTTAAAATACCATTTTTCTGTTTTAACGACATTTCTACTGTTGTTTGAATTTAATGAAACATTATGATGAAGTATAAAGAAAATTAATTAATAAAATGGTTAAGTTAAAATATACCATAAACCAAAAAGGTGTAATAGAAATAGTATGGAACAGTGATCTTATCAATTTAAAAATTAATCTGTTCTCCAAATAAATAGGTGGATTTTGTGTTGCAGATAAGAACAGTATCTATCTATTAAGGAAAAACTTTACTAATTAAAACTATTTAAAGTAGTATATGTATGTCTGATACTTTATTCTAAGAAAGCTACAAAAGTTTAGCAGTCTTCTGTCAAGACAGAGAACAGAGTAAGACAGAAGCAAATAAAGAACCAACCCAGGGTGCATTAGAAGGACCAGGTTATCTGTTGTGTGTTGGCTGATTAGAGTAAGAAATAGGCACAGAATATGCTTGATAGAAGCATATGTTAGAACAGACTCTCATTCACTTAGCTCTTTGCAGGCAATTGTCTTTGTAAGTTAACTTTCCTGTCTTTGTGGCAGAATGCATGACAAAAACAATTTAAAATCAGGAAAGATTTACTTATCACAAGAAATTCAAGAGTTTGCCCTATAATCCTTGGTTTATTTGCTTCTGCATCTGGAGGGAGACAGAAGATCACTGCAATGGAGGAACGGACAGAGACTACTTAGTACATGCAACAAGATGTAGAGAAGATATGGAGGCTGAGGATTATGCACTGACTTCGCAGCATGACTCAAGTGACCCACTCTCTCTAGATGGGTTGTTAGTCCTGAAGATTCTATCACCTCCTCCAACATGCTGCCAGGCAGGAAGTAAGTTTTCTACATGTGAACATACAGAGGTCATTAAATATCTAATATGCAACATTGTGCCTCTATTCTACAAGGTATAGTTTAATATCAGATTGCATTTAGTCCATCTATCACCAACACTCCAAAAATTTTAAGTTTTACCCAACTCTACCAAAGAACTCCTACAGGTGATAAATAACTTTAGTAATATCGCAGGTTACAAGATCAACTCCAAAAAATCAG
>LOEQ01003273.1:32170-42507 GCA_001685075.1 Bramus lutescens | reverse complement strand
TTGGAGACTTAATCAACTAGATTCAACATGGTGTTGTTCATGGAGCTTGGAGACTTAATCAACTAGATTCATCATGGTGTTGTTCATGGAGTTTGGAGACTTATTCAACTAGATTCAACATGGTGTTGTTCATGGAGCTTGGAGACTTATTCAACTAGATTCATCATGGTGCTGTTCATGGAGTTTGGAGACTTATTCAACTAGATTCACCATGGTGTTGTTCATGGAGTTTGGAGACTTAATCAACTAGATTCAACATGGTGTTGTTCATGGAGCTTGGAGACTTAATCAACTAGATTCATCATGGTGTTGTTCATGGAGTTTGGAGACTTATTCAACTAGATTCAACATGGTGTTGTTCATGGAGCTTGGAGACTTATTCAACTAGATTCATCATGGTGTTGTTCATGGAGATGGGCTACATAAGAAGAGCAAGGTTTGAAAGGAAGAAAGTGAGGTCACCATTTGAGGAGGGACAACCCTACAACTTGTGTATGTATCTACCAAGCATTTCAGTTCCCTTAAAACTTAATGATATTTAAAACTTTCAAACTGAAGTGAAAGACAGTGTAGCAATATATGTTCTATTCTAGCACTTTGATCACAAAAATTTTGCAAAAATATCATGCAAACAAAACAGAAATGTGAAAATAAATTAATTCAATTATTATTAGCAATCATGACTGATCTTTGGTGGATAATCAATTTTGTATGAGATACTGTATATTTAACCCACAAATGTATAAGGTTATTCATATGGAAAATTATAGTTAATCCAAACTTTTTCCCAAACTCTCTGGAAAACTCATAGCATCCAAAATTATTTATATACTACATCAAATAAAAGATTAAAATTGAGTCATTATATTGAATTATATTTTAAATATTTAAAAGATATTTACATCCATTTAAAATTTAAATTACCAAATAAAATACTTTTGGAAAATAAGTTCAGTACACTGAAATTAACATCCTTGAGCAATTAATGATTGAGAAATTTTCTTTTAAGATTTTTAAGAACTTTTGTAATACAAATTGTATTTATAATTTAATTTTTGCTTTCTCAAGACATGGTTTCTCCGTGTTTCAGTTCTGGCTTTCCTGAAACTCACTCTGTAGACCAGGCTAACCTTGAACTCACAGAAATCTACCTGCATATATCTCATCAGTGCTGGGATAAAAGTTATGCACCACCACTGTCCAACATGTTTAGACTATATTAAAGTAATATTTATATAATATGATATCATGTAGGTTAAATATTCCATAGCAATTTAAGAACTATTACTAAAGGCTGGGCCATGGTAGCTCATGCCTTTAATCCCAGCACTCGCGAGGCAGAGGCAGGCAGATCTCTGTGAGTTTGAGGCCAGCCTGATCTATAAGAGCTAGTTCCAGGATAAGCTCCAAAAGGTTCAGAGCAACCTTGTCTCAAAAAACTAAACCAAAACAAAACCAAACTTACTAAAACAGCAACAAATATCTAGACAAGTACCTAAATCATCATATTGCATACTATTATTTTATTTATTTTTTAGTCTTTTATTATTCACTTTCATTCCTCTAATTTTATTTTATTATATTTAGACAGGGTAAGACAATAGCATTTATATTTTTAACTTGGAAATTTTAATTTATAAAGTTTCAAATTGTTTTTTATGTTTTTTAAATATTTAATATTTATATTAGAATTTAATATATTTAAGTGTAATACATAGGTATACTGTGATATAACGTACTATATAGCCTTTTATACAGACAAAATTTATATCTAAGTAGTGTATATATGTATTTAAATCCACATCATAGCTCTTTAGCTGACTGACGAACATTGCATTTTAATTGCTATCTTTTTCCTCGTTAGGGACAGTTCATTTTTCTCAATTTAGTTCCTCTAGAACCTATGCAAAGTAGTGTTTGTGATTACGGATCAGTGTATGTATATGGATGTATATGTAGATCAGAGGATGGAGTCTATTCAAAACTTTCCACCTTTTGGAGGCATCCTTCCCACTGCAGCAGAAGCTCACAGCTCAGGCTTGATTGATTGACTAACAAGACCCTAGGATGCACCTGTTCCTCCTCCAAACACTGGATTACAATTGTGTAGTCATGCCCACCTTTCTATGAATCTTGGGGGCTAAATGTGGAACCTCATGATTGTGGCCTTTGGTTTACTAACTGAGCAGTCTTCCAAGCCATTTAATCAGTAGAATTATACTTAAGCAATATTTGCTATAAAGTTAACATCTCATTGGATTTTGATATCATGCAGCAATGTAAATATTAAGACTCTTAACAGGTCTATAAAATAGAGTGTGTAAACTTTAAATTTATATAAAATCATGGATTTCATAATAAACTGTATGCTAAAAATTAAACTTTTTTCTATTCTTCCCCTTTTCTCTTTTTCCTATCTTCCTTTATTGTAATTTGGGATTCCTTTCCATGTGCTTTTCAAGGTGAGCATGCTGAAACAGTAGCATGATTGGAAGACTACATTGAGACTTGCTTCCGCAGATGTCTTTCTTGGTTTAACTTTAACCCTAGTATGAAAGATAGTTCTAAATGTTTTTTATATTTTTATATAACAGGTTACTCACAGTTATTAGTAATTTTCAAATGTTAAATTTCTAAATAGATACAAATGATTCCTATGGAGTTGTAATATATATATATATATAACACACACACACACACACACACACACACATACACACAATATATTCATGTATATGTATGGTTCTTCTACACAAGGTTTCTCTTTGCAGCCTAGCTATACTGGAACTCTCTTTGGAAGCTAGGCTGATCTCCAACTCAGAGATCTGCCCATTTCTGTCAACTGAATGCTGGTATTAAAGACATGAGCCAACATATCTCATTATTAATTTTTAATAAAATGCTTTCCTATAATAAAATACAATTAGATAAAGTACAAACTAATACATAAAAATAATACAAACTAACAAACAGGAATTAAAGAGCCCAAGTAAAAGTAAAACATCAGAGACCCACTGTTTTGCACCTTCAGTGGTTTCATTAAAGCAGTAAACTGCAAGCTACAATATGTACTCAGAGTACCTGCGGCAGACTCGTACAGGCCCTGCGCAAGCTGCCTCATGCTGTGTGAGTTCATGTGAGCTTAGGTCATATTTAGAGTGCCTTACTTTCATGATTTCTCCATCCTCTATAATTCTTACTTTCTGTCTCTTTCCTTGCAGTTCCCTGAACCCTTATGAGAAGGATTTAAGATTTAAAGGAAACATCCCGTTCAAAGGCCTCTCTCGCTTCCTGCATAATGATGGGCTGGATTCCTTTGAAGTTTTCCCACCTGCTGCAGGAGGAAGCTTCTCTTAGGATGGCCGAGGAAGGTACTGATCTATGAGCATACCAGAATAGCATTAGGAATTAATTTATCCCTACCTTTTTCTTTTTTTCTTTCTTCCTTCGTTCCTTCCTTCCTTCGTTCCTTCCTTTTTCCTTACTTCTTTCCTTCGTTCCATCCTCCCTCCCTCCCTCCCTAACTCCCTCCCTCCCTAACTCCCTCTCTCTCTCTCTCTCTCTCTCTCTCTCTCTCTCTCTCTCTCTCCAGTAATCTCTGTTTCTGCCTTAATTCCTGGGCTGTCTAATCTCGAGTTCTTGGCCCTTCTGTAGTGTTGGCTATGGTTTGCAGCCCATGGAGTGGGTCTTAACTCAAGTAAGGTATTTGTTAGCTACTCCCACATGCATCATGCCTCCATTGTAGTAGAATATCTTGACAGCAGAACTGCATTTCAGATCAAAGATTTGTGGATGAATTGTTTCTTTTTCTCAACTTTTTTTTTTAGACTGTAGAGTGCCATCTTGTACCAAAGAGACTGGAAAACAGGGGTGAAGGTTCTACATAGGCATTAGCTTCGTTTCTCCATGTTAAATGAGTTGTGCAGATGTTGTCTTCAGCAATGGTATTAAAGGTGTAGGTTGTGGGTAGGGGTCAAAAATTTATACTTTAATTTTTGGCTTTATGTTATACTTTTTCTTTTTTATTATCATTTAAATGTTATGCATTATATTTTAATCTCATTCCTGATTTCTATCAGATCATCTTCTTCCCCCTATCCACCAATTTCATGTTTTTTTTTCTCACTTTCTCAGAAATTCTCCTTCAAATTGCAAAACAAATCATGGTAATCAAAGCAAGTGAACAAAAAAAGCAATAAGAGAAATAATAAATATTAACAAGACAGTAAACACCAGAGAAAATGTGTTACTTTTAAGAAGACTGCTATAGAGTGGGGTTGAAATACCAAGTATCACCCCTTTAAAGAACACTGACTTTCTTTCTCTAGGCAGATATAAATAGCCAATACTTTTCTCATATGCTTTTTAAAATGCAATTTGTAAGGTCTTTTGTGGTGAGAAAGACTTAGATTGCAGTTTGATTTATTAGAAATCCAGGAAATCATTTTATTTCATTAAGCATGGGTTCTCCTTACGATATATCCCATTGAATTTGGGGAAAAGTAAAAAGCACAATTTGTGATAGTTCATATTTGAAACTATTTGAAAAAAATCTCTGCTGCTTTTGAAATTTCATGTTGTTTTCTTTGACAGTGAATAATTATATGGTTATTGATTTGTACAAGCTGACTCTCAGCTGAAAGAGTAGAGATATCTGTTTATAATGAGAATAGAATACCATTATCATGTATAAACAATGAACCATTGAGATCACTGGAAATTTAAGCATGTATCAGAGTAGAATGGATAAAAATCATCAAGATAAATTAAGTCATAGAGAACACATTTGTTTATTATAACTGTCAATTGTTTAATGACAAATTTATTTTACAAGGAATGTTATGATGATAAAAGATTATAAAGAGAGCAATTTTTAAAAATTCTGGCTGATGTCAGCTTGTTTACCACATTAGGTACATATTACTTCACTGAAGGTAAAAACTTATATAATTACCAGTAATTGAAAATGTCATTTTAATTAATTGAAAATGTGGTTTTAAAAACTCAAGGATGAAATAAAGCAATTCAAGCTAAATATACACAAATATATGCATTTTCCTTATGCAATATTATCTCAAATCTTCTAGCAAATGATTCTGACTTAATTAGAGAAGGATTGAAAAACAAATTCATTAAAGAGACATTTCCTGATAACCAGCACACAACGCACTTAATATCATAACAAGTCTCAAAACATCATTAGGGAAATTTCCATCTCATAGAAGAAAATGAAACTCAATAAGAAATAACAATTAGCCGAAGACTTAACATTTAATGAATGGTGAATATAAACCTACTCGTGTCTTGTTTTGATTCAACAAAATTTACATTTAAATATTATCAAGATAGACTTTGTGCAATATATTTTTATTGAAGTGATAATGTAGTCCTTTATTAAGGAAACTTTCATCATAGCATAAAATAAATATATACATATATAATTATATAATATATATGTTTATAGTGAACATATATATGCGCACACATACACATTTTAATTTTAACATAGTAAAACTACATCTTTTATCATAACTAAGGAAAACTTTAACTATAACTACATATTCTTCAATTCCATCAAAGACTCCAGAAGGATATAATATTACATAAGTAAACAGGGAGTGCATTATAAGCAACTTCCAAAACTCTAGATTTGACAGAGACATCTTGCTGCCTTGACAGTCACTCAAAGTTCTTCTGTACTGTTGAAACATCCATCTTCAGCCTACAGGCCCAAGTATCTGGCAGGCATTTCCATGAAGCAGGAATTGGCAGTTTGTCAATCACTTTCTCCTATGTCCTGCAGAATGTCTGGCAGATTATTTCATGAATAGGAACCCTGAAGAATCATCTCACCTTCAGGCAATTTCAGCAGTCATTTCTCTGTGGGTCCTGCATGTCTAATTCATCAATCAGTTCAGGAAAGAGCAGTTTCTTACCCAAATGGCTAGCAAACTCCATGAGGATCCTCGTCTATGTAGAAAATCCTCTTGAAGTAGATTAGTGTTTTCAGGAGCAGATGTATCTCATTGTCATGAAAAGTCCTAAGTTCTTAAAGCATTTTAAATGCCATATTCTGTAGTCTTTGAATGGTTTGAAGAATGCCTATTTATATTAGATACATCTAGAAAATCTAACAAACATGACTACAAGCTTGACCATTATAGATGACTATCTATGAACCTATATTTCTTAATTATATATTACACTTTTAAAGTAGCTGTACAAATACCTCAATCAAGAACAGAAATATATATACAGAGTATAACAAAATTGACCTTAAATTTTTATCAATAAACCAAGATCATGCCAATGCTAATCTCTATAACATATTCCCCTTTAAATGTAAACAAACATTTATAAACAATATTTGGGAATATAGGCATACGTTTGCCCAAATTGCTTCCTGATTTTTGTTGGGTAAAGTAATTTTCTAGGGTGTTCACAGAGATGCTTCAGGGCATCCTGGTGAATAAATCCACATTACCCTGAAATGAATCCACAGGCTTCCATCATTTGTGGAAACAAAAAAAAAGAACCTCTTTTCTAAAGCAACATATCCTTAGATCCATATTTTTAAATCAAGATACCTTTAAAGTACGCATTTTGGTTTAGCTTAGCAATATATGAAATGAAATATCTCTCTGCACTTAGCCCCTTCATAGTCAAAAAATTCAAAGAAAACACAATAATATACATAATCCAGACTCCCCGTGAATTTTCCTTCTTTACATGGCTTATTTTCCTTTACTCCTCTTAACCTATGACTGTCTATACTCTGTTTCTTCAAAGACTTTGTTTTATTTTTTAACAATTCATTTCTTTTTGTTAACTCTCTATACTCTTTTTTCTTCTCTCTCCCAAGCCTAAATACAATTATCCAATAGCGTGATCCATTTAGAGCTCTTTTATGTCTGAAACTGTCCCATTGTGTACCTGTAATTCTTTATTGTCCAGGAGTGCTTCTTAAAATGCTAAGCACTTCCTTAAAACTTAAGCTGCACCGGTACTAAGATATATATGGATCTACCTGGTTGTGTTACACTGTCCAACCTTGCAGAAGTTCATTCATTTCCTGAGAGTGCCAAGTGGGAGTCATCCTCACCATCTCAACTCAGATAACTAGTTGCCACCATGTTGCCACCAAGTAACTTTTAGCACACTATCCACAAACCCCATTTAAATGCTCAGCCTCCTGAAATAGCCAGAGGTCATGCTGGCAGCATGGCCCAGAAGGCCAGTATTAGAAAACTGCAGCTTTTTTTTTCACTGCTACTGCTGAATCAAGGAAGCCTCTCTTAAAGGAACCATGCCTCTACTTGCTTTTAGCAAACAGAGCCAGCCAAGAAAATGCTGCTACCAAAACATGCTTAACTCTGTTCTTTTGTGTCAAAGATTTTTTTTAGGTTCTCTGGTTTTATGTGGATTTTAGTTGGTCATATTGGCCCCACATTGGGCACCAATTGCTGTGGGAAGGCTTCTTTGTTGGTTCCCAACTGCTTAGCCCCAAAATAATTACAGAGAAACTGTGTTAATTAAATCACTGCTTGGCCTTTAGCTCTAGCTTCTTATTGGCTAACTTTTATATCTTAATTTAACCAATTTCTAGTAATCTGTGTATCACCATGAGGCTGTGGCTTATATGATTAAATTTGGGCATCCTTCTCTGGCAGGGCTACAAGGTTTCTCTCTGATTTCACCTCCTTTATTCCAGTATTAAGTTTAGTTTTACCCACCTAGCTATGTTCCCCTATAGCTCTGCTATGAGAAAAAGCAGTTCCTTTATTAACCAATGATATTCACAGCATCCAAAGGAGAATCCCACATCAAGTTTGAATCTGTTGCCCAGAAAAGCCCTCCAACCATCATGAAACTTCGTATTCTTTTCTGGCATGAACCAGAGAAATCAGGAATGTAAGCAAAATGTGAGCATAGGAGTTGTGGATCATGAGATTTGAGTGACTCAAAAGCTGTCTTTGAATTTTTGGTAGGAATTGTGTGTTGTGTTTTAGCATGAGCTCTTGTTATGTTATAACAGTGTTTTGAAATTTTGAGTGAAGCTGAACCTAAATATAAAATAATAATTTATTTATTCTAAGGAATTTCAACATCATGTTACATCCAGCCTCTTGCTTGGTTCCTGATTACATATTTCAGCCAGAATTACAGAGGGCGATCAGGAAATACAGAATAAAAATGTGAGATGGTAGAAACCTGTGGAGAAAGTAGGCTGAGAAAACACTGTAGAGGGGAAATGATTATAAAATGAATAATTGCACAATTAAAGAGAAACCTTTTGGTCTGCACTAGGACAGTAAGAATTATACTCTGAGTACCATGCAAGTCACCATGGCATAAAATGGATATTTATATGAAGGGAAGGGACCTGAAAACAGTTCTCAAAAACATAAAGACTCTAGTTTATGAAAGACTGCTGTTTAGGAACATGATCCACCTAATTCAGTTATGCAAACACAGAGGCATGAAAGGTCTACTACATCTATGACTCAATGGTGCCCCAACACATCTACAGTGGACAAAAATCCTGGAATCATCTTTACAGTGAGAATTTCAAAGGCCTAAATAAATGTATGAGTTACTGGGTCATGGAAGTTTATAACAAGGCTATATAGCTCCTGAGTGGACTGCGCATGAAGCACTGACTTTCATGCCAAGGTTACAAGTGAACATATCAAAGATATCATTAATGTAGGATATTCACAGAAGAGAACAACAAGAACCAGGTAGAGCAGCCCAAATAAGTTTCCCAGCAGCAGAAAGGCAGAGTTGCACTTGTGAAGTCTGCTGGATGCTAAAAACGGAGCTGAAGCCTTCTTTATCTACTGTGCTGAATTTTTCTGCAATTTATTTTTCCTAGCATCACCCTGTTATGCTTTCCCCTTCCTTAATTTTGAAATATTAAATCTTACTCTAAGCTATTCATGTTGGAAATAAATAACTTATTTGATTTCACAGTAGTGTAAAGTTGAAAGCATGATTTATATCTCAGAGGAATGTATGGAGTTTAAATTTTTATAGTGCTGATAAAGTGACTTTTAATCTTGAAATGAATGAATTTTGTGTTATGAAATACACATGTTCACTTCGACAGAAAAGTTTGGTTAATAACACTTAGCTATAAATTGTAACAGGCTAATCATATATTTCAATACTTGGTCCCATGTTTATGCTACTATTTTTATCCTTTAGTTTGGATCACTAACTTAGTGAGTGGGTTGCTAAGGGGTTGAGTTTGGAGGATTGTAGACAGCCCTTGTTTCCAGAATGACCTCTCTTCCCCAAACCTTTGGAGAGAAAACAAAACCTGGCCTACTATTTCCAAATGCAACTATAACCTCCCATCTAAGATAGTTTAAACTATTAATAACTCCTTCAATATAAGGCAAAATTAGCTGTGTCTTCATTAAGTTATTGTTTTTCAGGGAATTCCAAAGAAAGTAGATAGTGCAGGAAACAAGAGAGATTCTAAATGAATTAAATGATATGTACATGCTGATCTAAAAATTAAAATCACTGTTTAGATGGGGCCTTTCTTGGCATGAGAATGGTCCCATTAGCCTTATGCATTTCAGTGTTTAGTCACCTGGTAGTATAATTGTTTGAGAAGATTATTCTTTATGGCCTTGTTGGTTTAATTGTGGCCTATTGGAGGAATTTTGCCACTGGACGTGGGTTTCATCATCATTATGCCCTGCAATGCTTAAGTGTGCATGGGCAGCCTGTTTATGGCGGTAATCCGGTTGTTCCTATCCTGGGTAGTCAAAGATGCTTGTGTTATTGTCATAACCAAGGTTCTACAGTCTCCCTCTATACTGTCTATTCTGCATTTTTGTGTCTTTCTCTTTGCCTTATCCCATGTACTCCTCCAAGCAGTGCTATCTTTAGGTATCTGCTGTCATTCATTCTCATAACATGGCTGAAATAGGTCAAGTGCCGTTGTTGCATTCTGTAATGTTCTTCCTTCTGTAGATGGAGATGTTTCTTTAATGTCATCATTGCACGGCCTATTTCTTTGTGTGATGACACGCAGAATCATCCTGAGACATGCGATCTCAAACATATTCAGCCATTGTTCTGAGCAGCATTTCATTGCCCAGATTTCAGAGTTATAAAGATCACAGCTCAAGACAAGTGTCTCATATACTTGCAATTTTGTGATGTCCTTATATCTCTTTGTTGACCAAATCATTTTTCGTGCCTGGAATGCAGCTCTCACTATCCCTATCTACCTTTTAAAGTCTGAGATAGATCTCCCCCTCCTCCCCTTCTGGGACTGATGGAGCATATGATCAAACCAGACTCTCTGAATGTGGCTGACA